>RZGM01000085.1:0-138973 GCA_027886205.1 Fusarium piperis
CGCGTTGAGGGGCCCGGGCCGGCCTAATCGGGTTAGCCGGGGCCTTACGGTACGTGAGGGTGGGCAAATACTTATTGCCTCCCACTGTAAGCCGCTATCACTGCTGTGAGGGGATCCTCATGTAGCTATAGTGCATGCTGTGAAACACTGCTCTTGCACGAGATATAGTGATACTAGAAACATGGGCGTCAAGACAAGCAGTCAGTCTAGAAGCTCTCATAGCTTGGAGGTCTATGTTTACAAGACCAGTTGCAAAGCATCGAATGTTGCTTATCTCGTTGGTTGCGACCATGGCCATATCAGCAAAGCCAAGCACGGAGATGTGTTCCGTGTGAGGTCGGACAGGGCGGCCGACGATCCAACTGGTGATTGCAAGGAGCCTCTCCTTCAAAAGTTCCCGGTCGACGTTGCAGCTACCCTGGCACACGCAGTCCCGACCCTTGTGCTGTTATCAAAGTTGTTGTCCACCCCCGTGACAAGGTATGCCATGCAGGTGACAATATCCCGAGCATGCGGCCGAGAAGTGGCTGTTTTTGTCCTGTGTCTCGGGAGTCTATCGCTTGGCCTCTTGGCTCGACTGCTCGAGGACCTTTGTGAGTCTGGGCAGAGGAAAGAGGATGATCCTGACGTGGTAAGGACAAGGGTTCTCCATGCAACATGGATCATGGGATAGGGCAGGGACTGGATAACAGGATGGGGTAGATGTCGACTCTGGCCCAACAGCAGCAGGATAGCCAACAAAAGTCCAAGGTCACCAGGCATCATGATCGCATAGGGAGAAGGATTGGCATGCCAAGCCGTGACCCTATCCGCAACCGCTCAGCCAACGTTACCTTCCTATTCCCGCTTAAGCCCTGCATCTCCCCCGCGCTAGAAGCATCCTTGAGGGCTTCTTAATTTAAGCTTGTTTTCTATTGACCACCATCACGTCTGCGAGAATCACCCGACGGCCAGCCACTGGGGCGCTTAGAGTCATGAATGTACCGGTCGGGTGGTCGATCCGGCATGATCTTCGGGTTTGTCCATTGGCCTCATCAATCACTTTCCTTCCTCGCTGGTGTTGCTAACCAGGGCCATGATTCAAGTCTCATCAGTCTTGAACATGACTGCGGATATCATCGGTCTTTAGATATGATACACACAAACACACGGAATCATCTTTGAACCTTCCTATCTTGACTCAGTGTTACACTTTGCACTTGCATTAGAACCACCGGCTTCCGAGGTCCACAAATATGGTGTTGCAGCCACTCCATAGAAACAGCATCTGTAGATCTACGTGAATCTCCGCAGAGGTTATTCAACGGGGCCGTGGGAGGTGAGGATGGCGGTTAATTTCTACATGTGATGATCTTGAGAGTGGTACGCTATTTATTAGGAAGAAAAATGGAATATTATAGACTTGACTTGGAATCTTGTTAGAATAGTGTCGTGATAGTTCTTAGACTTTTAGACTCCATTTAGGTAGACATGTAAGTATTCTCCTAAGTAACTAGGTATTAACGCCATCTATTGCCCTCTCGATTACAGTCACATGCAGTCTCTAGCGATTTCTCCCAGTTGTTGGTATTAATGACACATGCAGCTCTTTTTGGCTACAATGTCAAAGAACACACTAATAAACATAACAATATTAAATCCAAACGCTGTAAAGCGCCGGAACCTAAAGAGCCAGCCCATAACACAACCGTTAGGTTAGAGTTTTGATGCAGCCTCGTGATCAAGACCGTACCTTCCCTTTCCAACTCTTCACACTTGGAACCAACACTTTACAACTTCACATCACATTCAGACGACCGATTTCACCATGCCCGACGATGTTGAAGCCCTCTCCAAGGCGATCATGCCTGACGAGTCCAAACCACTTGTGGAGAGTCAGCTCCAACACGTCCTCTCGTTGAACCAGATCGTCCCGACATCCTCATCCTTCAGCAAGAAACATACACAATCTGATGGCTTTAGAAAAGTCGGCGCAGGAGCATGCGGTGCCATTTTTGGTCAGCATGGCACATCCCTTGTCATTAAATTGGCCAAGGTCGCCGATAGCAACGAACTCTGGAACGACTATATGGTGCACAAGAACCTTCTGGAGCAGTTCAAACTACATCAGGTCACCTCAGTCCACATCCCCAAATGCTACAGCTTCGTGCCGAGAGAACGACAAGAATTCTGGGACAACAACAAGGCCCTAGTCGAAGCGGCCCAGTCCGTTTGCCATGTTCCGACCCATGGGCTCTGTGCAGAGAGAATACTGCCACTCCCGGAGATCACACGACAACTACTCATCGAGCGATTCTGCGCCGAGTCGGGCAAGGCCAAAGCCCTCCATGATCCGGCAAACCAGGACTGCCTGGTGCGAGTCTACCTTGGCTCGCAACGAGGAAGAAGCGGAGGCATGTTTTTCTCCCTTCGGAACTTCAAGATGCATCTCAATCATGTCATTGAGCTCGGCCTCGGAATGGAAGAGATCACCTCAGGAATGGCCACCGCCCTTGCTGTGATGCACTGGGGAGCGAAGACAGATGCCAGGGATGTGGAATTCGCCCTGGGCAGCATCACGGTACCTCTCCCCAGCATGAGTGCTGCAGAGATATCCGCCCTACCACCGAATACTTGGACTGGACCCCCAAGCGACGATTTACAAGACTTTCGTCCTTGCAAGACCGTTCTTTGGCTCCTGGACTTCAATCAGGTTAGGCCCATTACTATGGACGCCGAGGGCATCGCCCAGGCAGTCGAGGCCTTTGGCATCAACGACCCGTACTACCCGAGACCCCTCCCAGAGTCCCCATTCGCCCAGGGTCTATGGGACCAGTTCGTCAAAGTCTACCTAGACACAGCGGGGAGAGTTTTGGAGGGCGAAGGAAAGGAGGTTTTAGATCTCCCGAATCAGTTTATTCAGGGGGTGGTGAGGATGGAGGAGAAGAAGCAGGAGAGAAAGGGGGCGATAGAGGGTTAATCATAGTTTAAGAGAGGATGAGGAAAGGGAATGGCAGGTTTTTATGTTTAGAATGAAACCTCCTAATTCGTCTACAATTAGTATAACCATCAAAAGCACGGGCACGCTGATCCTCCCCGGTCAAGGCCTCGGTTCCGTCGTCGACGAGGCGAGTTGGCCGGTCGAGGAGCGATGGCTGCTACCGATCGAAGATGGACGACTTGTTTCGTTGTCTCGCCTGAAGATGTTGAGGACCGTCCGGAGTAGACCTTGAATCTTTCAGATATGTCGATGGTCAGAGTCTGCTGGCGGAAAATAGCGAGCGAACTGTGTAAATACATACCTAATTTGCTTAGCATTAGAGATGAGCTGACAAGAGCAGGCTGGTTAGAATCGAGTGAGAAAGCTCCAAGTTGGTATGCTTATGCATAAGTAATATAAACTGCCGTATAAGTACTTGGGTAACCAAGGGTGATACTTCTAAGTGTACGTCCCACTTGGGTTGCAGTCGATACTCCATGTTCAGGTACAGCAACTTCTATTTACCAACTAAACTCGGGGATCCATATATCAATACATTCAACTCAAGGATTTTGTTCACACTCAGTACCTCCATGATTGCAATCAAGTCATCTCCGTAAAAATATCACTGGGCACAACGATCGAGGCTCAAGACACAGCCAGACGGCCTGATAAACTTGACTCACTGAGACTTGATGCTACACTATCGCAACTCATTTCAGCCGTGATTTAAATAGTAATGTGTTCAATTAAGTATATACAAGATGAATGGTATCGAATTTTCTAGCCAATATCCCCAAAGAATGTCTACGTTATGCGTGATCCATGGTCCAGACGTTGCAATGACCCAACCAATTAACTCCATGCTGAAAACAAGCCGACCCAGTAGTGTATCCGTCATTCATGTGTTATCCAACCCATCATGCTGTATTCAATATCAACCATAGATGTGGCTGTTGCTGGTAGGGAGAGGAGATGGGTTCCCTCCTGGCCTCTGCGCGGGCTCGACGCCGAAACTGGCCGGCGGCTCGTTTGCCAGAACTTGTCCTCCTCCAAGCGGCCGATCCTGGAATCTTGGGTCCATAGAGGTTATGGGCTTGGATATCCTCATCACGCGCTTCAGCTCCTCCAGAGGAGAGGTCGGTGTAGGTGCCACCACTTGGACTTGGGGAGGCGGGCTGTTCTTCTTTGGGATCACGAGCCTGGATAGTGACGAGAAGGGCTTGGACTTGTGTGCCTCGTGAGCGGGGACTGGCTGTGCCGGCAGGAAGTCGGGCGATAGTGGAGTGGGAGAAGGATTGCGGCTCCCGACGCGAGAGCTGGGTAGGCTGCTGGCGACAGCTTCTGCGATGCGCTTGGGGTCGACACTGGAATCCTCGGCCGCGTTGAGGTAGGTCTGAAGGGCGTACGAGTCGGGGACGTTGGGCTTTGCACTTTGGCGAGGAGGAGGAGGAGGGATGTGGCCATCCGGGGTACGGCTGACAACTCGGGGCATGTAAGCGGGGTGTGTGGGGAGGGCGCCGTTTGGTCCGTTGCTCTTGGAGTGAGGTGCGTAGTGGTAGTTGACATTGGCTCCGACTCCTCGCCTTTCTTGGTCGGCGGAATCGTAGTATTGGGCGTTGGTCAGGCCGAGGGAGTTTGAGTGGCCGTGGCCGAAGCCATGATGACTATGGTGAGTTGGGTTCCGCTTGTGGCTGTGGACAAAGTATGAAGACTTCTGGATACCGTAGCCGGGGTGGTCATGCATCTGGCGGTCGGGCTCGGGAGTTTCAATCTTGAAGGCTGCTGCTTGACGTCGGGATCGGCGGCAGTAGATGAACATGATGCAGAGGAAACCGACCAGAGCAAGGCCGCATCCCACTGCGATACCTACGATGGTGCCAGTGGTCATGGCACCAACAGGGGCTCCTCCATCACCAGGGAGGGACTCGTTGGTGTTGGGGTCGGTAATGTTAACAGTTGATGCCGTAAAGATGGTTCCGCTGAGACCAATCAGGTCTCCTTGGTCGGGTCGTTGCTTGCATCCGGCCTTCAGAGCAATAAGAACTAGCAGTGTGTTAGTCGAGAAGCGGTAGGCTAGTAGCCAGGGCTGACAACTTACAGTTGGCTAGATACTTCTGGCTGGAGGTTGACTTGAGACAGCTGATACAGTCCCTGTAGCTGGCGCTTTCAATAATGGAGCTCTCGGCCTTGCAGTAGTCGAACTGGTTGTCCTTGTTGGCCTTCAACAGGGACGTCTCCAGGGCATCTTCAAGAGGTGCACATGCGCCGTCGATGTTGCAGGGGGAGTTGATGGTGCCAGACGCCACCGCATCGGGGTAGGAGTAGAGGCAGACGTCAAAGGCATAGCGAATGTTGTCTTGGTGACAGTGTTAGTAAGCTGCTCGACCCAAGAAATCCTTCTCTCTCGACTTACACAAGAACCAGAAGACATCGCTCTCCTTCTCCCAAGTAGCATCGCTCTTCTGAAGACAATTGAGGCAGTTCTTGAACAAGATGCCCTTCCCTGATGAAGAAAACTCGTCGTCCTTGCACACGATATCGGAAGCGTTTGTTTTTGAGAGGCTCGAGTCTGGCGAGGTAGAGTTGGATCCGACAGAGCAGAGAGCCGCACACTCAGAGTCGGGGGTGAACTGGAGGGCGTGGGCAGAGGAGAAGAGGAGAGCGGCAGTGCTCAGCCCAGAGAGGAATCTCCGCATGTTGAAGGGTTGGACAGTGGTCGTCCACGGGAGAGGCTTGGCGGTGTTCGGGGAGGCTGAGGCTTAGTCGAGGGCGGGTGAAGAAGGCTAATCACGAGACGACTCCAAGCATGGCAGGCCAGCGACGGCAACCTCTCGACTCCAAGAATTCACACGCGTCCGATAAGAGGAGGGTATCGACCTGCGATGTAGAAAAGTTGAAACGTCAAAGGAGAAAATGGTGTCTCGAGAGCCAGCAAGGACTATGCAGAATGAAGTGGAATAAACGGCCTCGAGTCGGGTCTTGCGGGCTTGATGATTGATTTATCAAGACAAGAGAGACATGGTTACAGCAATGACCTGCGCATGGGCGGTTGGGAAAGGCCCAGGATCAGAGATGGGCTTGCCACATTAGGCCATCCAGCTCTCGCCTGCGCGACGGACTGGATCTCGAACGGCGATATCATAGGACAGGCCATGGCAAGGGGAGGGAAATAAAGTGCACAAGCGAGTCGGCCGAGAATAGAAGCTCTCCAGGGTTGACATGGCCCAATGGCGTCCAATGTCTCGGACAGAGTCCTCCTTGCCGCCCAATCAGCGCCCTTGGACGACCGTCCTCAGCGGTTAAAGACTCATGGGCAGCAGGGATGGCGATGGCGCCACAGGCAAATCAGAGCGACAGGACAGGTCCTGCAAACGCCGGCCCGTTTGCGCGGCCATGCCCTTTCCGTGGATATTTTTGTTTCTCCCCTCCACTGGCCTGCCATTGCCTGCCTTGAATCTTGAAGCCTGTCTAATGCTGGTATTGAATGGCATTTATCCTAGATTGCGGGGAACATGCATGCAACGTCATGATTCAAGATGCGAGATTTTTTTGTAAATTTTTGCAATACCCTTTCCCCAAGTTTCTCTATCAAGAAATCGCTTTGCAACTTGCATGTACCACTAATTGATTCCCTTCTTGTTCTCATCATCAAACTCGTGATCCTCGAAACGGCGCATATTTCCCCGCTTCGACTAACTTAGTCCGTTTCGCGGACCCTGCCGGTCCTTCCAAGCGAGCTGGAGTCTCACAAGCGCCCAGATTGCCGCAGACGCGCAAAGGCCCACAATAACCTTCCGCAGACGCCGCTCACCCAATGGAGTCGTCCTCTGGAATGTGATAGTGACAAGAGCTGCATGCTCAAGACTCTGGGCTCCGTTTTGTTGCTAAATAAAGAAACGAAACGTTGTTGGTGTGTCTCTTCAAAATCGATCTTGCTTTTAACCCTCGGCAGCCATGGGCTCATGGCTTGTCCTTGGCATGCCGTTGTCGACTGACCAAAAGTATAATAGAGTCCCTGGTTTCCCACCAGGTCTGTTGTTTCATGGATGATGAGATGCTGGAGCGGGACTCGTTTTCCCTCCGTCCTCCCCAACCTCCCGGCCTCATCCCAGTCCGAAAACTCACATGGTCCCCCCGGATGTGGGGCATCTCCGTCTTGTTGGCCCAAGTGTCCATGCTTGCCATCGCTTGGAGACAGGTCGTTTGGGCCGGGTTATCTGGGAGAAGTCCCGGGAGATTATTCCTCTGTCGTGTCGTCACTGAGCGAATATTCGACCCGAGGTCTCGAAGATCTTGCCTGTTTATGTATTTAGTCATCTCTTTTCATCCTTTGGGTAAGTCGTCTTCTTCTCATAGGGTTTTGGAAACTGCCTGGAACCTTGCCTGAGCTGCAGTCAGCTTGCAATGATTGAGTTGGGCCGGACTATTCGCATTGGGCTTGACGGTTTTGCTCGTGACTTTGAGATGCCAATGGTGGTGATTTCTGGCACACCCAGCCCTCACGGCAGCGAAATCGTAGGTGGAGTCACTCGTTGCCGGTTTGTCGACTCTAGGGTAGCTAAGTTTTGAGAAGCAGTTGGTTGCCACCACTCTCTACCCCCTTCACTATCTCTCACATCATGTCGGGTGATATTTGACTATTGACGAAGGTTGATCGTGAGGATATGAGGGAGAGGGATATGTAATAAGAAGAAAATCTACGTTTTTCGAGTGTCGATGGATTAGCATGGGTTGGGGGTACTAACAGGTGAAGTCGCCAATGATCTGGCGTTTCCCAACAACAATGTCGACTCCTTTCACATTAAGAACGAGATAATTAATGAACCCAAGCATTCGGCATGTCGCACATCGATATTAAGCATTCTGAACAAATAACTGTCCCACAAAGACAAAGGTTGTGCACAGCAAACTCTGAAACGCGACAGAAATTGCATGGCCGCTAATCGGTAGCTCCTCTGGTCCTAAAATGGGTCACCCTGGAGTCGCGCTTCCACAGAGTCGGCCAAACTGGATACTATGCGGATAAGACATGGCAGAGACGCAAGGAGCCACAAACAGACACGGTGCACTCAATTGCCCAGAAGCAAAACCTTGAGCCAAATGCCGAATGGTGTGCAGAAATGGGGGCTGTTGGTTCTGTCGTTACCATCCCGCTGGGACGGTCGCCAGTTGGGTCTACGGTTCCGACAGTCTGGGACGTCCCGCAGGCTACCCGTGAATACCTCCGACGGTTGGTTCGCTATGAATCTGGCATGGGTCTACGGGAAGTAGATTCGAACTTAAACTCGATGGCGATAAATTCACACTTTGCGCATGCTATAAAACGTTTTTTTGGATCATATTGTGGATGGTGGCACTCGAGATGCAGTTATTCACAACCGCGGGGATTGGATCATGGTGGAATCCTTCCGTGTGCCATTTCACAACATGACCCGTTATGTTGGTCGCAGCCAATGATGTGTCTGACGGTGAAACGCGGAATTATTCAATGGCATTGCAGTCAACGTTGGACAAGTTGATGTGTAGCGCTGGGTAGGCCTTTAGTAGAGGTCTTTGACCGCATGTCCATCCACTTTTGGTCGTCCTGACTGGAGAGACGGCCTCAAAACAATCAAACGGCCATGCGACTCCGGTCGCTTGGATGATACTGATCACTACGCAGCATAATTGAGAACTACGAAGGAAGCAAACAACGGGGTCTTTTCCGCGCCCATAAACCCACTCCAAACTCGAAACCCATGGAAATAACCTTCTCCTGTCGAATAATGACAAGCGCAGATGAAAGCCCAACCCCGCTGCCATCGCCAACCCATAATCCCATAAGCACCAACCATGCAGCTCTTTGCGCCATACCGTCGCTTAAGGCACAGCTGAACGACTAGCGATACCTACAATGGAGCAAACAAAGTGCAAGGAACATGGAGACGGCTTCATGAGTATTGCAAGTCTATTGGAGTGAGGATCTCGGTCACGCGTGGCTTCAGCCCCCCCGCCATTCAACACATCTGCGTGGATTTCCGGCAGCCCTGGAAAAATGCCTTGGAAGTCGCAACGAGGGCACCGTGGTTGCACCGTTGATAGATCACATGGTCGTGGCCTCCTGTCAGTGGCATGGAGGGGTTCAACCGAGCTAGCGGATGGAGGAGGGTCTCGTTGAGTATCATGGCTCCAGATATAAGGCGAGAGAGGAGGGGATGAGCGTCGAGTGGGCGGGAAAATGAGACATCAAACGGTGGAATGCAACATTCGTGTGCATGAGCCCGGAGAGTCAGCAGTGGAACTTCCAATGAATGCGAGTGTCGCATGGAGGGCATGGTGTTGACGAGGAACCTGCGCGCGGTGAGAGTCCTGTCCTGGCGTGGTCAGAATCACCACAGGGTGTCAAAGTCGAGGAGCCGAATGACGGGCGGCGTTTGTCGCCGGTGCCGCGTGGCGGACCACCAATAAGCGACGGCAAATGCCGCCTCGCCTTACGCTACGACGTGACGGGTGAAACGAGGCCGGGGGTGGCTGTCGTGATATTCCCTATTCGTTATAGTTGGCGGTCGCAGTGCGTTGAGGTACGAAGGAATATGTATGTGCCAAGTGACCCTGGCAACAAGCGGTCGAGTGCCTTGCTTGTGAAGTCGCAACGTCCAATCGAGCGGATGAGCGAAGGGAAATCTGACGGCGTCGTTTCCAGGGGGGTCAAGAGCAGAACTGATGATGCTGCCTGTCAACCTTGTCATGTCACTTCGTTTTATAGTGTGTAGAACGATGCGCACGGTTGGATGGGAAAGCCCAGGATCTTTTCTTCAAAAACATGTCAAGGGCCCTCTTATTATTTAAATGGACTCTGGGCAAAAGTCATGAAGCACAAAAATCTTGGGTGGCAGGTGTTGAGGCGCTTCATGTGCAGGAACGGAGACTCTGCAGCCTTGGGAAGCAGATGGCTTTCTCCAAGGTGGTGTTGCGGTCAGGAACGAAGCAGAATGATCCTCTCAGGAGAGATACACTTTGTCCATTCCATCCCTTTCACACAGGGTAAAGTTGAAAAACCTCGACATCTGCAGCCACTATCCATCCATGTTGAGCCTGTGACTGGCCGAGCCACCAAGAGTCCTACTGCCCTCCCACCTCTCTTGGAGATCACCACATGTAGGTTCGGGATCCCTGTGATTGGGCCTTGGCTCCGCGTACCGTGGCCAATCAAAGGAGCCAGGATCTACATCCAAGCATCAAAATAGGAATAGCGCGTACGGGAAGTGCGGGAGGGTCAGACCCGGCCCCTTGTCGTGGGGTTCCTCAGCGCTTAACGCCCTCTGTCGATTGGGTTGCTCGCACTGGCACATGCTGGAAGCGGGGGGAGACCAGCAGCGGGCGCTGTGCAGAACCGACCCAACTGCAGCAAGGATGGCCTAGTGGACCTTGGACCGATCATTCGGCCTGGAAACTGCTCTTGGAACTCGAGAATGTGTCTGTGTGTGTGCAGGACGGGAGGGACAACGGTAGCGCAGAGCGAGATCCTTCGCCAACATCAGCTCACATCCTCATCCATCAAGCGCCAATCTCCCGTCCCCCATCGTCACCGAGCAGCCCATGAGTAGGCTAGGCTGCTTGGACGGGTGCCAATGTGGTTTAGTTGGGTTGATAAGGCGCCGCGAGCACTATACGTACTGTGTCAACGGTCCTGTCAAAGAGGGCCCCTTCGGACCCTTCCAGCCCCCAAATCCAGCCTGATATACCGGCGCGCCCTCGTCGTCTGCGCTAAATTAGGCGCTCCTACAATTGTTTCTTTCATCGTTCTTTGTTCTGCTCTTTGTCGGCTGTCGTGTTTACATGTCTGTCTACGGATCTCCTCCTCGGTGACTCTTGATTAATCCTTTCCCAGGCGCATCGCTCGCTGAGCTCTCTACGGCTCCGGGTGTGGGCATTTCAGGCGTTGCTTGGCAGGGAAGAATCGTCGTGTGTGGTCGTTGCGGGGTTCAACCGTTCTCTCGGTATCGTACCGTCACGTCAACATGAGGATTGGGTGTCTGCAGTTTGCGCCCCAGGTGGGAGACGTCGACAACAACCTGAACCGCGCCGATGCGGTCTTGTCGCGGGCGAACCCCGAAGGCTTGGATCTTCTTGTCCTCCCCGAGCTGGCTTTCTCTGGTAATTTTGTTTGCGGAGGGGGAGAATGTCTGAGTAGCGGACGAAGCTGCCTCAACCTCTTCCCCTTCACCCCCATCAACCCACCTGTCGCGTGCGTATACTAACACTATCCAAGGGTACAACTTCAAGTCATTACAAGACATCACTCCGTTTCTCGAGCCCTCCCGTTCCGGCATCAGCTCTCTCTGGGCTAGGACCATCGCCTTAAAGTACAACTGCACCGTCACGGTTGGGTACCCGGAAAAGGTCGACGTCTCCCCCAAATGGCCTACCGGCCCCGAGTACTACAACTCGCTGATCGTCGTCAACGGAGAAGGAGAGACCATCGCCAACTACCGAAAGTCGTTTCTGTATTACACCGATGAGACGTGGGCGCTAGAAGGGAAGGGTTTCTACGATGGCTTCATTCCTGGGCTCGGACGCACCAGCATCGGCATCTGTGAGTATTTCTCATGTCATTTTGATTTTGTTACTAACTATCTATAGGCATGGATATCAAGTTTGTTATTCTCTTCACCGTCACTTTGACTGCCCGCTAACTACTAGCAGCCCGTATAAATTCGAAGCGCCATGGCACGCATTTGAGTTCGCCTTCCATGTCCTGGAAGTGGAGTCCAACCTGGTCATCATCTCCATGGCTTGGATGACTCGAGAAGAGCCTCGACTATTCACCCGCATGCCAAACGAACCCGACATGGAAACCTTGACCTACTGGGTGACTCGACTGGAACCTCTTATTCGCTCTGACAACGACGATGAGATTATTGTTGTCTTTTGCAACCGTTCCGGCAACGAAGACGAGGCTATGTATGCCGGTACGAGCGCGGTCATCGGTATTCACCAGGGCGAGGTCAAGGTTTACGGTCTCCTGGGCCGTGGAGAAAAAGAGCTGTTGGTGGTGGACACGAGTGACTCACCTTATGCGAAACTCGTCTATCGCCCAGATGCTGGTGGTTCGGGTATGGAGGCACCTGGAAAGTTGAAGCGAAACGACAACACCAACCGCGGCAACAACTCCAAATCCAACGACAACAACCAGCCTGCGTCTTCTGACAGTACGAAACCAAGCGGAGGGGGGAATGATGCGGGAAACAGCGCGACCAGCCCGCAGGACTCGGTTAAGACGCACCAGCGCCGAGCATCCTCATCAACACGCTGCACGCTCCCCAAGGAAGAAGAGAAGACGACACAGAAGAAGCGCCACGTGCCTTCGTCCATCACGATTCCCGTGGCTGTCCCCGATTTGGTGAATACCACTTCTGCTCGCTCTCCCTCGTCGGCCTCTATCAATATTCCTACGCCATCCGCACCGAGTCCAACTCCCATGGCCGTTCGCCCTCGACTTATCATCCCCGAATCTCCTCCGATTCTTCCTCACCAGTACCCGCCGGACCATCCTATGAGTGCTGCATCACTCAAGTCGGAAAAGTCAGAGAGATCCGTTCGGTCTATTCGACCTCGGCTTATCATTCCTGAATCGCCCCCTATTCTCCCCTACCAGTACCCGGCGGATCACCCCATCAGTGCTGCTTCGCTAAGATCAGAACGATCAGTTCGATCTTTGAACTCCAACTTTTCGGATGCATCTGGAACTACCGTGCGAAGCAACCCACGGCCGCCAGAGGAGAGCACGCCGTATCCCGACAGCGCAAACCCCCTAAGCGGTTACCCGTCGAATGCGTTCCAGTCAGAGAGGAGGCTATATGACGGTCATATGACGATAGCCGGGCCAGATGATGGAGTGACACCTTCTTTCAACTTTGATCAAATGTCCCCTACATCACCGCGTCGATTCTGGAGGCCATCAGATACTCCTCTTCGATCACCACTTTCAGCCGCATGGACGCCTGGTACTGCGATTGGCAGGAAACCAGAACCTTTCCCCTGGCCAGAGATTATCACAAGCGATACCTCCACTCTGGCTACCAAGACGTCCAAAGAAAGCAACAAGAAGGCTCTTAGCCCCAACGACTTGAAATCTGCCACTACCCCACACTCCACACACTCAAACGCCTCTTCGAACCGAAACAACAGAATGGCCATCTCGGAATTTGCCGAGGTGTCCAAGGGCGCCAAGAAGACGATACCCAAACGCGACAAAAGCGTTGATAGGCCGGCATCCCCCAAATCAAGAAATGCCAGCCGTTCAGGAATGAGGGACAGGGTCGACTCGACTCTTGAGATGGGCGAGATCAGCGCAGCTGTCACGCAACATCTGGAGGGCATCTCCAGACGCGCAGAATCGATGGGCAGACTTCGATCACAGTCTGCTAACCGTACTCCTGGTCATGATCGGTCTCACGCTTCAAAGTCGAGAAACGGCAGCAGAAGTCGTCTTGACTCTTCTACCAGCAACCGAAAAGAGCACCAGATGATCCCCGTTGCCGTGAGCCCGAGCATTCTCTGGAATGAGGTTCAGCACCCGCCTCGGTCTTCTTCGCGAACCGGCTTTCACTCGCGGAACCAGTCTTTTAACAATATCAACGCCGTCCTCCACTCTGCCAATGGCGAGCGGTCCCGAACACCGGGTGTCGGTGGCTCGCCCCAGCAAACCAAACGCAAGACAAGTCGAGGCCGAGCCCCTGAACCCAAGGTCGCTCCAACCAATGCCATGTATGGCTCAGTCGTTCTACCCGCTGAACGCGCCTCGTCAAGCGATTCGACTCGCAACCAAGTGTTGCATAGCAGGACTCGAACAAAAGACCGGAACTCTCGAACCAGAAAGAGTTCATCTGGTCGTCATGGACGAACGCCGTCTCAAACCGCCTTGTCCCCTGAGATGGCTGCCGAGTTCGAGCGAGTTGAAGCTGTCTTTTCCCCGAACTGTCCTGTTCATGGACGGTCATCTTCGAATGCCGCCCGGCATAGTGACTACGGCGTCCCAGCGAATAACCTCCAACTGCCTACGAAGCTCTCTCCCACATCGCCTTCAGGCAAGTCAGACTCTGCTGCCTTTGCCGCCCGGGTCGAGCGTTTGCAATACGCCGACTTGGGAGATAACATCGAGAGCTATTATTTCATGGGTACCAGTCCTAGCGCTGTAGGAAAGCCTACTACTGAGCAGGCTCTTCAGGTGTCTACGAAAAGCGACACGGCGGAGGCTAGTGACTCAGGCTCCCTGGCTGGAACACTGCAGACTCTTTCGACTCCAGGCCGATCACCTGAAACACCTGCTTCTTATTTTAACCCTAGCACACCCAAGGCAATGGTCCTAAGGACCGATGACTCGGATGTGGACTACTTCCCCAACGGGCACTTGAATGGCGTTTCCCAAGCAGACCCTGTCAGAGTCTCGTGAGACCTGATGAATGCTTGACACAAGCGCCTGTTTGTTTGTTTTGAGTTATTGCTTCGTCACAGCCCTTTTTTTGTTGCTGGCTTAAGGATACGTGGGAATCGTTTAGATGTTGGGTTGGAAAATGGGTAGATTCATGACAAAGCGTTGATTTCACTGCCCTCGCGAGTAAGCGGCAGCTATGATACCAACCATGACAGCGTTCATGGCCTGTCCCGGATGAATCGGAGCATCTTGGGTTGCTGCCTTTGGGTGTTCAAGACGCCTCTGGTGCTTTCGGGATTTCCTTTGTTGATACCGAGGGGATGGCGGGCTTGGAGTTTTGTTGGTAGGTAGTTGGTAGATAGATAATGACACACGACATTACACTGGACTTGTGGCTTATTTTCATCAAAGAAACTGGGATTAACCCCCTAACGTCTAGAGTTTTGAGATGCATAAACTTCAGATGATAAGTCGAGTGGTTCCGATACTGTAAAACTCAAAGAGGAAATAACACTTGCTCCTTGCAATATAAGACAGTCATACCGACAGGAAATCTCAATTCTATAATTAAGCTGTGTTGACGCCTGCATGTTCAGAATTCCATTGACTTCAACACTGCTCTAGATGGTCGAAGACATGGACTGAAATGTTGAGGATACAGACCCATTATCTACATACCACCAAAACAAACTCCTAGCTCTGTCTTTTAGCGCTATTCAAATGGGAAAAATCCCAAAGGATAGGATGAGGATTGGTTGTGGCGATATATGGGCTTAAGTGAGGGTAGACATCTTATATACGTCGTGGGATAAAATTAGTTGACTGATGAAATAATGAAAAATTATGGTATAATGACTGTTAACTACTCGTGAGGCTTGAAAAAGCTGTGTATTTGAAGGGGAGTCTACTTAGTCCTCATTTGTGTTGTTGATCAATGGGCTGAGGGAATGTGGTTCAGAGCAGAGAGCGGAGTATGGAAGTATGGAGGAGCCGACAGAGGGAGCCCGGATGTGATCCGTGATGATGTTACCTCTCCCCCGAAAACGGTGTGGGCCTGGGGCCGAGTGTTGGCCGTGTTGGTCGTGGCGATCTATCTATCAATCCAATGACTGATGAGATGGCCTGCATGTTAGTAACGTAGAGCATGAGTGGCAAAATGGAAAGAAAAGCTAGGGAACAAGGATAGGAGACCGAGCCATCGAGGATGATATACTACGTATGCGTTGATGAGGATTGCTGCGAATTTGTCTGGCACCTCGACCGCCTTTAGAAAGGAGCACAATCTAGCAATGGCAAAGTAGCTTTTACGTGCATAGAGGTAGTATAGGCGATAAATTAGTATCGATCGTGAACAGGGTCTAAAAGAAGGGTCCTTTCGTTGCCATGGATATTGGACCATCAAGATTGGCATTCGCATGGAAGAGAATGGCGTCTGACCAATGGCAGACAAGCCATACTGGCAATTACCACCGTGGCTGTTGGGTGATGAACAAACTATGTCACATCGTATGGTTCCTGGAAATACGGACCAAGCATCATACGACGCAAATGTCTCATTGAGGCCAGCACCGGGAAAACTCGAGCATATTTCGTGCGGTTGATACACTCTGCCAACACTTGTTGGCTGCACAATGCTCGAGTTGAGGTCTCCTCACTCAATCCTTCACAGGTGGGAAAAAAGCCGGCAGAGGACGCTAGACAGGGGTCAGCCCCGGCGGGACAGGGCTGGGCGATCGATCATTGAGCGTCTAGCCGCCGGAGCTTGTGTGAAAAGGACCAGGGGGGGCCTGCAGTGAGCGGTGATGGCACCTGTGAGTGGCTGGTTCCCCTCCCGAGTCTTGCTCTGGACCGTGCCGGCTTGGATGAGGGAAGCACACCGCGTCCGTGGCTCCCGGCCAATCCTTGACTCGAGAGGACTCATTCTTGACCTTGGAAGACTGGGGGTTTGAGGGCCAAGAGAGGCGGAGGCTGGGAAAACCCTCTCGCCCCCAATCACGGCATGTCATGGACGACGGTCGCTTCTCTCTCATCACCGCGCCATTCCAACTCATCACTCGCATCATTCACAATCACACGATACCCCCCCGGACCCCTTTCAGTCCAGCTCTAGCTCGCAGGTGAACGGGAGTAAAAGAACTCTTGCCCCCCGAGTTCCTGTAGCCGCGCTGCAACAGCAGATTCCCCCAGTATCGCCTCATCCGAGCGGCACACTGCCAGGCACAAGAAGCGCCTGCTCACTGCCTGTCTGCAGACCTGTCGGCATATGTCACATCACACCCATACGGGCGTCTGCACAGACATTGCGGAGGGTCTATCGGGTTGATATAAGAGCCCCGGCCGATCGTCGTTCGGCCCCCAACCTCGTCCTACACAAAGTAAAACCTCACCCACTGCCTATCGCCTGAGCTGGGCATGTAACACAGCGGACCCGTCCTCGCCGTAGGGCTCCGTTTTCTTTATTCTCCAGTCTCCGAGCCCTGTTTCGGATTGGCAAAACCTTCTACGACCACTACCTTGACCTCTGGTCCATTCTCTCTCAAACGATGCGTGGCTCCAGCCTACTAGCAGTTGGCCTCGGCCTGCTCAGCCCTGCCGCCTCGCTCCTCGTCGCCTCCTCGTCGCCTTGTGGGACGCTGTGCGGCAACGTGCTCTCCTCGACGACCAGCAACGACATTGTCTGCCACGAGGACGACTATACTACCGGGTCGGGCATTGTGTTTCAGCAGTGCCTCGCTTGCGAGCAGACGAGCGACTACCGCACCTCTGATAATGAGACTGACCAACAGTACTATCTCTGTGAGTCGTCGCACTCTGTTGTCCGTCTTGTCGACATTACTGACCTGGCCGGCACATTCAGACAACCTCCGTTATGCAGTCTCATTCTGTCTGTTTGGAATTCCCGATAATGAGGATGTCATCAACACACCATGCATGACCTCGTACGAGACCCCATTCGAACTGCTTGAACCTTGACTGATGTGTCAATAGCAAAGCCTGTGGACCCTTCCATGATGCCATCGTGTACAAGAATCTCTCTTCCAAGGTCGACAAATATGAGTACTGCGACATCTGGCCTGTTGATGATACCCTCGACTTCAACGGATGCACCGAGTGTCTGCAAGCTGGCGACAACCATTTCCTTGCCAATTGTACGTGCCATAGTCTCATTCAACTGCATCAAAGCTAACCATCAACAGTCATTACCGTCCTCCAAGCTGGATGCGAACAAAAGCCTGACCCTGGCACGCTCGTCTCTACCGAGGGTAGCATCTTCTCAAAGGACAATGTCAACGTGACGGAGCCGAGTCCCATGGCAACTGTGGACCCTAGCTGGTTCAACGAAGGGCCCTTGACCCTCGATGCCAAGGTCGGAATCGCCTTTGCTGGATTTGCCGTGCTTCTTGTCATCCTCGGCATCGCCATCATCTGGCGCGGCCGGAGACGGAGGAGGGCCTTCCTCAACACGCTCAGCACCAAGCAGCGCAAGTCTTGGCCGGGCGTTACCCCCATGTTCGGCACCACTCGCGACACCCCCATGAGCCAGAAGCCGTTGAGAGGCTGGGACGAGTCGCCGATCAGCGTCCGATCCGAGAAGCCGTTCCAGCAGCACGTGTCGCCTTTCGCCTCCCAGTACAGCAGCCCCGTGAGCGCAACAGAGCTGAAGCTCGCTCACTGGCCCGTCATGGCCCCCAACGCTTCGATACCAGACCTGCCGCTGTCTGAGCAGCAGCAACAGCAACTGTACCAGCAACAGATGTACCAGCACCAACTGTACGAGCAGCAGCAGTTGTTCCAACACCAACAGCTGTATCAGCTGCAACTATATCAGCAACAACGGATGTACGAGCAGCAGAGGATGTATCAGCAGCAGAACCAAAGCAGCCCGCACATTGGGGTTGCCATGGGCGGCGATGAAGCTTCTGTACACACCTCTGGCTCAAAGGGCAAGGGTAAACAAGAGGAGGAGTACGAGATGACTTCTGTGGAGAGTTCACACGGGGGCATAGGAATCTATCAGCACGAGTACACTCACCCGGGGTATGCCCAAACTGGATATCCTCAGCCTGGATACCCCCAGCCTGGGTACCCCCAAGCCGAGTATCCCCAACCCGGACAACCTCAGCCCGAGTATTCTCAGAACGGGGAGTCTAGTCGGGGACACCGTCGAGGGAAGGGGTCATTTTCAGAAAGACTCAGCAACGTGGACGACCCTCACACATATGACGAGGACGATCCGCGAAGTGGTCGCACACCGCACCAAGCAGACGGCAGCGACAGGTAGACATGATCAAGCGTCTTTTTGTTTTTGTGTGTGTATATGAGCCCGGCGTTTGGCGATGGAGATACCAATGTCTGTTAATGAGGGATGAAAGATCTGGATACCACCACTATGTGGTCTTTTTTGGGATGAAGAATCCAGTACTGAAGAATATAATGACGTGAACTCTCATATGAAGCACTCTGGTCTGAAAGTGAAGGTGATGGTCTCTCCTTCAAGGAGAAAAGTGGCTTGTGACTGTGGCTAGATGTAGTGCATGTGGCTAATGCATGTGGCTAGGAGCCATGGTGACCCAATCAGGACTAGTGCCCAATTGCCGCCACACACCGGTCGCGCTTTGCTCCCGGCCCCACACAATCATCCTTCTCCAGAAGCAGAGGAAAAAAAATTTGGAAGCTTCCAACCACCACACCGGGCAAGACACCGAGGAGACCAACGACTTCACCCTTCCGTTCTTTCCCTCTTGTCGAGAAAGAAGCACCTGCCGCGCTCGGCCCGGTACATCTACAGATTCTGCAAAAAGGGAATCAACATCTTTTTTTATTGTCATCTGCTCTCTAATCATCATGTCCAAGGAAGTCGCGATCGTGAAGAAGGGGTCGGAGGAGGATGAGTACACCATCAAGCCCCAGGCCACCACGCCTGCTCTTGACACGAGCTCGTGGCCGCTCCTGCTCAAGAACTACGACAAGCGTGAGTCTCCTCGTGACCCTCGGCTTCAGCATCATCTTGGCTGTCGCTGAGGGTTTCAATTGCTCCTTGCTTGTAAAAAAACGCTAACCCGTCATGTTTGAAAACTTCAGTCCTTGTGCGAACTGGTCACTTCACCCCCATCCCCAATGGCTGCTCCCCCCTGAAGCGCGACCTCAAGTCGTACATCAGCTCTGGCGTCATCAACCTCGACAAGCCTTCTAACCCTTCCTCTCACGAGGTTGTCGCCTGGGTCAAGCGCATTCTCCGGTACGCAAACTTTTCTCTGAAGATGGAGCACCCGCGTCCATGCGCGTTCTGGAAGCATTCGCTAACCTGCCGCGCGCAACAGATGTGAAAAGACTGGCCACAGTGGCACTCTCGATCCCAAGGTCACGGGCTGCCTGATTGTCTGCGTTGACCGCGCCACCCGTCTCGTCAAGTCTCAACAAGGTGCTGGAAAGGAGTACGTGGCTGTCATCCGCCTCCACGACAAGCTGCCCGGCGGCCAGGCTCAGTTCGCCCGCGCTCTTGAGACTCTCACCGGTGCGCTGTTCCAGCGTCCCCCCTTGATCTCTGCCGTCAAGCGCCAGCTCCGTATCCGAACCATCCACGAGAGCAAGCTCATCGAGTTCGACAATGACCGACACCTGGGTGTCTTCTGGGTCAGCTGCGAGGCCGGTACCTATATCCGAACCCTCTGCGTCCACCTGGGTCTTCTCCTCGGTGTCGGCGGCCACATGCAGGAGCTTCGACGTGTGCGCAGTGGTGCCATGGACGAGACCAAGGGCATGGTCACCCTCCACGACGTTCTCGATGCGCAGTGGCAGATGGACAACACCCGCGATGAGTCGTACCTGCGCAAGGTCATCTCGCCTCTTGAGACTCTCCTGACCTCCTACAAGCGCCTGGTCGTCAAGGACAGCGCCGTCAACGCTGTGTGCTACGGTGCCAAGCTGATGCTTCCCGGTCTCCTGCGATACGGTTAGTGTTCACGTGAAAGTATTTCTGCATCAGTCAACTAATAAAGTGTACAGAGGCTGCCATTGAGCACCACGAGGAGGTTGTTCTCATGACCA
Source organism: Fusarium piperis (assembly GCA_027886205.1). Lineage (NCBI taxonomy): Eukaryota > Fungi > Ascomycota > Sordariomycetes > Hypocreales > Nectriaceae > Fusarium > Fusarium piperis. The sequence continues at coordinate 20,427 of RZGM01000085.1, forward strand.
CCAAGGGTGAGGCCATTGCTCTGGGTATTGCTCAGATGTCCACTGTCGAGATGTCGACCTGCGACCACGGTGTCGTTGCCAAGGTCAAGCGATGCATCATGGAGCGCGACCTGTACCCCCGCCGATGGGGTCTCGGTCCTGTTGCCCTTGAGAAGAAGAAGCTCAAGGCCGACGGAAAGCTTGACAAGTTTGGCCGCCCCAACGATGCCACTCCCGCCAAGTGGACTTCTGAGTACAAGGACTTCAGCGGCAACGACGCCTCTGCCGCTGCCGCCGCCGCTGCTCCTGCTACCCCCGCCAAGGAGAGCGAGGACACCCCCATGGCTGAGGCTGCCGCTCCCTCGTCGCCTGCTGCCGAGGACAGCAAGGACAAGAAGCGCAAGAAGCACGAGGGCGAGACGGCAGAGGAGAAGGCTGAGCGGAAACGACGAAAGGCGGAGAAGAAGGCTGCCAAGGCTGCTAAGAAGGCCTCCAAGGGCGAGGCGATGGATGATGACAGCGATTAAAGGGATCCCGACCCTGGTCCTGCGTGCGGGAACGGACCTGAGCCTGAGCCTGAGCCTGAAGCTGAACCCGAACCCGCAGCCGGATCTTGATACCCGAGAAGCAGGGTCTGGCCTGTTGATATGGGCGGTCTGAAAGCTGTACCATACTATCTGCCGTGTTTGCTGCTGGAGTGTTTCTCTTGTTTGAACTGTTTTGTCTTTCTGGGGACTTGGCGTTTGGTTCGAAAATCCTGGTTGGAGTAGATGAAAGGCCATCATCAATACAAGGATGATCAAAGCAGAAATCTCCGAGACAGACGGTGTGAGTGATTGTGTGCGTGTGCATGTGGTGTGTGTGCCCATGTTGTACTGCTGTAGATGGATGGATTGTGGTTGTGTGAGGGCAGTGTCAGGGACGCAGACACCGCCACGCATGATGGACACGAGTAGTTAGCGAACATGTAATATGTCGGTCACTAAGGATCTGGTGGAGTTGGTTATTCTGCATTCATATCTGCCTCTACTATCAGAGTCTGTCCCATACTAAGTCATGGATGCGAGGCCGAGCCAAAGGATCCACGGGTTTGAAACGCCGAGACGGTCTGGGCGATGCATGCGTTGGCGCTGAGGCGATGACATTTACACTGGGGAAGACGATGAATGGATCGATCGAGGTTGAAACTGGTACGTAAGGTTCCACCGAAAGAAACGATTACGGGCTCTGAGCTGTTCAAGTTCCACAATACGAGGAACTCTGTTGAGGCTCAGCTCAGGCGACTGAAACTAGACGTTGGCTGCAGGGCGTGAGTGAACCCAAGATGGTGAGAGGTGGGCGGAAACGTGGGAAACATGTGGGAAACATTGGACGAATCACGGACAGACGAGAGTTGCATCGCCCCTGTTTCACATGATGACCTATAAGGGCAATCAATCATGGATCTGTCCTGTCTACACTCTCTGCCCGGCATGATACGGCATGAAGTCGCCCTGGAACATCCCGGTCGAGCGCTTACTTGGACACGCGCGACTGGAGCCACCCGACGCGCCGGGATGTTCATGGTCCCTACACTGCCTTATGCGGGAAAGCGACGATGCCTTAAAATACCCTCATAGACTCGGGCTAGGCTGCTTGAGGGAATGCCAGAAGCGAGCTGGGCTGGGCGGTACGCATTGAAGCTATATCGAAAGCGTTCAAGGTGTTGGCTTGGCGAGATGATGGGGCCATCAGAGGAGGTGAGCTGGAGAGGTATAAAGATGAGTGTGTGTGTGTGTGTGTGTCTGTTGGGAGGTTACCAGCAGTTTTCTTCAACTTTGCTTCATTCCTTTTCTTCCTCTCAAACTGTTATTAGGTGTACCCAGCAGAGTCAACGACGATAGACAAACAACAGACGTCAGACTTGCTGATCACCTAGTCCTAGTTGCACCCAGAGCTCCAGTGATCAACCCTCCATGACATCTGAGATTGTCAGGAACCGGGATTGAGGCTCAAGCAAAACGGCTTATAACACCACTGGCTGGAAAAACTCTGTCTCTCCTCGTTTGGGCTTTTGGACTGAACGCCCAACATGTCTACTGCTGCAACAACTAGTCCCTGGAGGACGATACTCTCCCTTTCACTCTTACTCTCTCTTTTCAACCCCGTCACTTGTCTCCCTACAAAGATCCCTTCTCTTCACTATGCAACCACTCCTGTTCTTGGATCACCCCCTGAGCAACATATAAGGCGGAGACAAGACGGCACTGCAACGCTCGAGCCCAGGATAGGAATCGACTTTCCTGACCCGTCCATCCTCAGGGACGGCGACGGACGCTGGGTCGCCTTTGCCACCAGTGGGAACGGACACCATATCCAGGTGGCCGTTGCCGATGACCCCTTTGGCGAGTGGACTCATCTTGACCAAGATGCTCTCCCCAGTGACGGGTGGACCAGCGGCCGCAACTACTGGGCCCCTGATGTCCGGCAGCTGAGCGACGGCTCGTACATCATGTACTTTTCAGGGGAACTTCCCGAGGGCGGCCACTGCGTTGGTGCTGCCCGCTCCAAGAAGAGTACGGGTCCTTACACGATGGACCCCAAGCCGATCGTTTGCCCTCGAGACGAGGGTGGAGCTATTGATCCAGCAGGCTTCTTTGATGAGCCAACGGGTCGACGATATATCATCTACAAGGTCGACGGCAACGCCCTCGGGATCGGTCATCCCACCCCGCTCCGTCTCCAGCGCGTATCAGCCAAGGACGGCACAACCCTCATCGGCGACCCGGTAACCATCATGGACCGCATCGCCGAGGAAGACGGGCCCCTGGTCGAAGCACCCAGCCTAGTCCGACTGCCCGACGGAGGTTACCTCCTCTTCTTCAGCAGCCACATGTACACCGACGACGCCTACGACGTCAAGTATGCCGTGTCGCAGGACATCGCGGGGCCGTACGTCCGGGGCCCCGCGCCGTTCCTCAAGACGCCGGCGCTGGGGCTCCGGGGTCCCGGTGGCGGCACGAGCTCCGAGGACGGCGGGTTCATGGTGTTTCACGCGCGGTGTGCGGATCGTAAGCGATGCATGTATGCAGTTGGGTATGGGATCATGTGATGTGACGGGAACGGGACGGGACGGAAAAAAGATACCACGGGATAGAACGGGAAGGCGTTTGGAATTGGTGTAACATGAGCTGTATTCAGTTTTGAATACAAGACCCTTGGATGAATATCATGATCCCAGGTTCAAGAAGGTGCAAAAAAGGGGCTTGGCCCTGCATCCTGTGATCTCATCAAGACCCAAACAGTCGGCGCATCGACAGCGCCCAGACGCAGAGACGGCCCAGGCGCTGAACGCACAGGCACAGGCACGCACGGGAGCACTAAGCGGTGGGGGGTCCAGGCGCTGAAGAGCCATTGGCTGTAGGGCAAACCTTAGGCGCTCTGCAACACTGAGGCGGCTGCTCTGCGGCACGTGATTGGTCAATCGATGTCATCTTCCCAGGCACCCGGTGCAGACTCGCCCTTCAACACCACCATCACCCATCACCATCGCCATCCACCCTCAGACGTAGGCGCCCGTCGCCGTTTCCACCGGCAGCCATTGACGCCGCTGATTGGTCCTCCGTCTGGCAAACGGGCGTGATTGCAACACGGCGGCTCTGCCCGTGCAAGAGGGAGCAAAGAGTCACCAAATATTCCGGGCACTATCGTTTCTGGGGTCTGATGCTATTGGTGGCTTGCTGTGCCTGAGCTGAGACCCTGCGGTCCTTTCATCCAGTGATGATGGTGATATACATTCGGCATCTCGCTGGTTTTTCCTCGAGTTTGCTTTGTCGTTTTCATTTGCTCTTCCCGTTGCTCGTTTGTCCTTGACTCTGCTTGTCGCCACGTACATCTGTCTGCAAGTTATATGCTGTGAGGAGCATGCTTTAGATCAAGAGTGGCCGGTACACTCCTCGGGCCTCCGATTCGACCTCGACCGATCCTATTGTTTCAGTCCCTGGTCTTTTCTCGTCCATTCACGACGTTTAATAGTCGGCCTGGCCTCGACCGCATCCTTCGACCTCGAGGCCCTCCCTATCAGGATCAACACTTGCACAGCCCACAGCTTTCATCCCTCAACAATGGGCCGCCATCACCTGTCCGCATCGTTCACGATGCTTCTGCTCCTCTTCTCAGCTCTGGCTCTGGCATTGCAGGTCGCCCCCAACTCGCCCTGCGCCCACTTCTGCCTCGACTCTGCAGACCTCGACCGCTCTGATCCTAGGTCGTCTAGCACCAATGGCGACGACATTGTCTGTAATGACGACGACTTCAAGAGCAAACCCACGGGCCAAAAGTATCAGAGATGTCTTGCTTGTCTGCAGGACAGCACCTTTAAGGGTCAAGATGAAAACGACCTGGATTGGTTCTTGTGTAAGTCAGCCTGCATGTCACTTCCCATACAGCTTCCATCTAATCTCGCAAACTCTTAGACAACATGCGTTACTCGTTCGACTACTGCGTCTTTGGCTACCCCAACGCCACAGGTGTCGGCTCGGGCCCCTGCATCACCTCTGAGGCCTGCGGTCCTCTCGAGGATGCCCTAAAAGCAGGCATCACAGAGCCCGACGATGATAGGGAGCAGTATGGCTACTGCGATTCTAACGGCAAGGCGATGCTGGGTGATGCATATGCCAAGTGTCATGCATGCGTCAAGGCCGACAGCAGCCACACCATCATCTCCAACTGTTGGTCCTTCCTGTGCCCTATTGAATTCTGCGAATCTAACCCTTGTTCAGTCTTGGTTGCTCTTGAAGCTGGATGTCAGCAACGGCCAAAACCTGGTGCCACTCTCGGTCTCAATGACACCGTCTTCAGCGAGAGGACCATTGAGATGGTAGACCCCTCGGCCCCTGCCCCCCCTGGGGATAACCACTCGCTCCCCAACACCGCCATCGCTGCCATCGCCATTGGTGTATTTGTATTCTTACTCGCCATTGCTGGCTACGTCTTCGTGCAGCGCCGTAAGCGCCAGAAGCGCTCCGTCCTTAACCGCCGCTCCTCAATGTCCTTCCACTGCCAGGCTCGCCTAACACCACGGGGAACGGGCTTCCGCAACATCGACAAGGAATACGTCGGTCAGCCTTACATGGACGAGGCCAAGTCCCCATCCGGATCTTCCCTCTGGAACCCGCGCAATGCCATGAACAGCCTCCGGGGCGGCCACAAGCTGGATACCTTTGTTCCTCCCCTCTCTCAACCTCCTCCTATCCATACTCCCGTTCACCTGAGCCCAGCCGACGACATTTCACCGATATCGGCCATCTCGAGCGGCTCTGTTGCACCACTAATGGCAGGCCAATCCCGTCACCCTGTCACATCACCCAGCGTGGACTCTCCCCTCTACAGCCCCGGCTTCACCATCACCACACCTCGTCTAGGTCAGGACAGTAACAACCCCTGGCAGCAGCAGCGTGCTGTTGGATCAGGAAGGAGCTTTCGCAAGAAGCAACGCTCCTCAACTACTCAGAGCCCAGTCGAGACGCGCAACATCCAGCTCGTGTTTGACCCGCCTCCCAAGAAGGCGACTAAATGATGACTCAAGTCAATGGTGTTTCAGTGCTCAACCATCTTTACTGGGCTACTTTGATTTCTTAGGGTGTCCATCAGGTGGATCTTTGTTTCATGGGTGCCATCTCGTTATTCATGTCGTTTCGAAGCGTTGGCGTTGTTAGTGGTGACAACTCGAGCATGCATAAGCAGGAACTATGCTCCAGTTGAATAAGTAAGAAAGATAATGGATAATACCAAGAATCAATCACGAATACAAGTAGACGAACTCGAGAGTGTGTGGCCTGGCTTCAATGCCAGTTGTGTATATTTACTTGACCATTCCCTCCTGCTGTGAGACCCTCCCATCCAAACCTATGTAATCATGCCATCCCTCATCCCCTGTTTAATAAAAAAGACAATCAATGCGTGCTGCAAATGAGTCGCTAGTCAAGAGTACAAATGCCAGAAACAAATCCACATGTTTTAACCCTCATCCCCATCCAATGCCATGGGTATCTCCACGAGCTCGACATTATCAAGGCCGGCTATACATTATCGGCCGTCGTCAAACACATCCTTCTCGTCCTCTTCCCCGTGACATGTCATGAATCCTGATCCCATGGTGTCGAGCCGCGGCTGATCATCTCGCTCTGTAGTCTCTCGTTCTGATCGTGGAACCAGGAAGCCCCTTCTTCCATCTCCGCCCTCATAGCGCGGAGTTCGTTGATCAGCTTCTGCGCGTCGCTCATGACGCGCTTATGCGTGTTGGAAGCCCCCTGTTGAGACACGTCTTCATCGTCCTCTGCGGCACGCTTCCGTTTGTTATTGGCGGCTGTGCCGTCAAACTCGGTCGTGTCGATAGCCCCGTGTGAGTTGGATAGGCGATGCCCCCCTTCAGAACGGGTGAGGTCGCTCACTGAGGCTCGACGGGTGAAGCTGCTGCTAGGTGGTCCCATGGTACCGGTTCCTGAGTGTCTCTTCTTGCCGTACTGAATCTCGTTTGCAAGTGACTCTGGCATGGCTGTGCCGTCTGGCATCTGAACGATACCCATGGCCTTGAGGCGCCAGCGTTCCGACACTTTGCTGACACGGCTGCTTGGCTCGGGGCTTGATCCGTTCCCTGACATCGACGGAGGTAGTGAGCGTCGGAAAGTGGAAGACCGTTCACCAAGGAGCTGCTCTCGTAGAGCTCGTGTCTTTGATCCGCCCTTGGCGGTAGATGCCCTGGACAGCTTCGACTGTTGACTAGACGCTGTGCTGTTCACAGATGGCGGTGCATGCACAATCTGGGCGATAGCTTCCCGCTCGTTGCCAACTCCCGACAAGACACCGGTAGCGAGGAGAGCATCCTCGTCTGACTGTCGACGTTTGCCTGGCTTCTTGTGCTTGAGAAGATCCATCAACTCTTCTGGGCGGTTCCGGTTCAGCTCCGCAAGCTCTGCCTTTTCTCGTGCTGCTCTTCGAGCCTCGGCCTTCTGAGCCTTGAGTTGTGCTGCTCGCTGTGCTTCGTAGTACGCTCTCATTTGCTCTCTGCCACTGCGACGAAGCTGGCTGAGTCGTAGCTCGCGTGCCGTATCCCTCCAGCGGTAGAAGTACCTGACTGAGAGGGTGTATCTGCGGAACTCGGTTGCCTTGGCAAGCGCTTGTTCATCTTCTTCCTTCTGCCGTTTCCTTTCGTCGTCTCTAACGAACTTGCGGTATACGCCCTGCAGGATATTTTCCAGCATAAAGGCTTCGAACTCTTCAAGCATGCCTCCATCGCCCAGTACATACCACTTCGTAACATCTCTAAGGAGATCACGAGGCGGGGCCGGTGGAGCTGGCGGAAGAGTTGGCGGTTGAGGTGTTTGGATTGTTGGTTGTGGAGGTGTAATAGTAGTAGTAGCAAGCTGAGGAGGAGCGATGCCCAGTGGTGAAGGTTGATAAGACGGAGTTGAAAAGGAGGGAAACGGCAGTTGAGGCGTTGATATAGCAGCCGGACTGGAACTGAGAACACTTGGTGCTGGCTCGTCCTGCTTATCGGCCGAGGGCATCGGTGTTCCAATACCAAGTCCATTGATAGCCACGCCACCTGGCTTGGGCGGAGTAAGCTTCATATGCCGAAAGGCATCAATGGTTGGCTCGGAGGATGGAGGAACTCCATTTCTATCAGTCGTCTTTGCTGGTTCAACCGCAGGGGCTGCTGGGGCTTGAGACAGTAAGCTCGCAGGCTCACCCACCTTCGGGGGCGTTGGAGCATTATTTGATGGTATAGCTGGTTGGGGCGTGAAGGAGGGAAAGCTGGGAACTTTAAGCGTCTGTGATTCAGAAGTAGGCGGCCAGGCAAACGGGCTGCTCTGGGCCGGACCAGTAAAAGTCGTCGGTGCGGTAGATGAGGGAAACGAGTTCAATACAGCTGTTGCTGTAGCGCCTGATGACTCGTTGGAGGTTGTTGTTGTTGTTGTGCCGTTAGGGAATAACGACGGCGCAGTCGAGGTTGTAGCCGGTGCAAAGGGGTTAACAGCTGGCTTCGGGGGTTCTGCTGCCGGAGCAAAGGGATTCAGCTGAGGCGTTGACTGCTGAAAGGGGGAGATAGATGCTGGAGATGTCCCGTTGAGTAAAGTCCCTAAGCGAATACAAGGTCAGAACCAGTGGTGTAGGCGTCTCTTTGCCAGATTTCCAGTGGTTCATCTCGAGCCAATCGTGTCACCCCGAGATGAGATGGTCTCGCGGGTTATGGCGTTTAGAGTCTCCGGTGGAATGCCATTTCCTACTCGCCTGCCAAGTAGAGACTCTCACATGTGCAACAAGCAAGCAATGAGAGAGCCATGAAATGCAAAATCTTGGGTGTAAACTGGATAAAGGGGTTGGGGGAATCTTACCTGAGTTGCCATTGACAGCATTGGTGCTACCCAAAACTCCATTCGGCTTAAAAGCGGAGAAGGGGTTGGTTGTTGTGCCGTTGGGTTCCTTTGATGATCCCACAGTCTGTGTTGCTGGCTCTGGTGTATCCGTCACAAAGAGGCTCCCCTCGTCATCTCCATTAGTCGTTGGCTTCGGGGCATTGACGTCTTCGTGTATCGACTGATGAATAAGGTCTGGTAGAGGTCTGGAGCCGCGCTTCTTCTCTACCAGAGTCTGAGAGAATTGGTGTTGATAACGTTGATGAGGGAGACGCCTCCGATTGTCTAGTTTGAGATACTGGCGGCTGATGTCCGACGGGTCGTCTTCACATTCCCCAAATTCGAACTCATGAAGCTCTGCAAACTCGATTGCCTCTTCTACAGTGTCGAACCGAAGGAATTTGTTGAGGACAGCGGCAGTCACGTCCTTGGCTGTCTCTCGGGGACGGGCCAGCGATTTCTTGATTGCTGTCAAGATCGAGCGGCGAAGGTGGGGGAAATGACACTCTGCGAAACAGGCCATGGTGTATGAAACCTTTGGGTCTTCGACTATCCGGAAATATGAGTGGTATGCTGCAGATGCGGCCATTGAAGGTGCGTCCTTGATCGGTCCGTGAAAGTCCTGAGTGTTTTGAAGAGCCTCGACGAGTGAGGCCGCCGTGCGAACCTCGTCAGAATCTTTCCACAGGTTCGGTTTCCATTGCCGTTGTAGCGTCTCGATAATGTTCGAATCGTAGGCGTGGAAGATGAGGTAGTAGGCTCGGAACTCGGGTTCGTTCTCACACCGGATGCCCTGGTCGTTGCAGTCGTCATATGCATCGCGAAGGGAAAGAAGAGCTTTTCCAAGCTGCTCAAGTTCTTGCTGCTCGACAAAGTCTTCTGGCGCCTTGCCGTCCTTGGAGAGGAGGTGGAGTGCTGTGACGTGGAATCGCGCAATGTTCTCTAGAACGTAGACCTGTGTTTTCATCTCCTCAGGATTGAGAGATGAGAAAAAGGTAAAGTCTCGGCGAATTGCCCGTGTACGATCCCAGAGAAAGCCGTGCAAGAGTGGTAGGTTGTCGTCGTTCCGTAGCAGCTCGTCAATTAGGTAGTCAAACGTCCTCCGGAGAGCCGGCACCGATCGCACGTCCATAGGTAGAGGGGCTTCCTGGCCGGCAGCTGAGCGCGCGAGCTTCTTGACCATGCGGCGGGTGTTGGGAAATGTCGTCTTGGGGTTCTTTTCAGGTTGGTGGACGTCCATTTCGTTGATGCGTTGGATCTTTTCGTACTCGGGGCACATGTCCTCGCAGATGCCCTTGAAGTCAATGGCATCTTGAAGAGTCTTTCGCTTGTCGGGATCGTCGATCAGGCCGGCCTTGGTCAACGACGCGCGCGCCTTGCTGCGGTAGGCTTCGTACTTTTCGCGAAACTTGGAGACCTCGGCCTTATTCTTGGGGTTTCCGGGCTGCGACGGCCACGGCGGAGGAAAGATGTTATCTTTTCGAAGCTGCTCGAAAACCTTTCTAGCGTGCGGATCGTCCGAGTGGTATGATTTCGGGATGCCATCGGTTTGCGATTCGACGCTCGAGGACGAGGTTGGTCGCGATTCATTATCACGCGTCGACGTGAAGGGATTGGATCCGTTAGTCTGCGCGTTCTGGGTCGCCTTCTTGAGGGGCTTGGCGCCTTCAAAGCTCTTCTTCACATCGGTGTTCTTCCTCTTCCGCTCCTCCCCCTTCCATTTCTTCTGCTTCCCGCCATCGCTCATGTTGGCGTCCTTGTTCGACCTTCGCTTCCCTTCGTTGTCGCTCTTGTCGGCAGGTCGCGAGGGTCGCTTGTTTCGCTTGGAACGGTTCGAGTCGCCTGCATCATCAATACCAAATGAACTGTCTCCGGCCCCCGAGTTTGTCGCGAAAGGATTAAACGCCGGAGGCTGGCTCCGCGTCGGTTGGCCAAAGGTGGAAATCATCTGTGTTGATGATGCAACGGTCGTCGCACTCAACCAGCGAGTCGTTTGAACATGGGGAGAATTTCCACCGCGCAAAGAGCCGAGTCGAAATCGAGGAACAAAGAGTCGCGATTGTCGGATGTTGATGCTGGAGTTGAGCCTCTTTGGATGGATGGCAGCTAATTCCTATTCTGGGAAGCTCAGGGTTCCACTCATGCACGTGACCGTGATGAACCAGCCACCGGCTACCACTTTAGGAACATTTGGGAACAAAGGCCACATCGGTTCAAATCAAAGAAACGTTCATTCATGTTCATTACTACAATATGACTCCTTTTTCCCAATCCGGTTCTTTTGTTGTGGTATTCTCATCTCAGCCCGAAATGTCACTAATCTTAGATCACCTTATCCGACCTCGAATCCGAGCAGGACCCAGCCCCTTTCGAATCTCATCCAGCTGCTCGAGCCCTGTCTGGGCCTTGGTCTTCTTTGATGTCCTCTTTCCTGGCTTGGTGAAGTTTCCAAGGAAGTCATCCATGATGTTATCAAAGTCGCCGCGGATTGGGCCTTGGACGGTAGACATGGTAGATACCGCTGACATGGACTGCATGTCGTCGTCAAGGTCCTCGTTGTACCGCTCCTCGATCTTGTCGAACCTGGCATCAAGTAATGTCATTTGCTCAGTTCGCACCAGCGACGAAGATGTCATGGAGTAGCTTGACGCATCGGTCAGAGCACCCTTTCTCTTCTTGCGTCGGCCACCATTTGTTGTGGTGGTCCAGTTCGACTGCAGCTCGGACGGCGCGGCCGGTGCACGACCACTCTTCTGCTCTTTCTTGAACTGCTTAAAGTCCTCGAGCCAGTCCTGCGAAGGGCCCTCTTCCGGGTGCTCTGCTGGCGCCTTGACAAGCTGAGGCACCTCATCGTTCTTGTACTCCTTGTTGGGCTTTGCTGTGGCATCCGACTCCCAGCCATCATCATCATCGAATTGTGTATCCTCAAACTCGTAGTCGTCTAGCTCTCGTCCATCCTTGGCGAGTTGCTGGAAAATGTCATCGTCTTGATCATCCACATAAGCGTCGTCGTCCAGAGCCTCGAGAACCTCTCGTAGCCGTGGGTCCATATCTGGCTGAAAGCCCTTGATGGAGTCTGGGATATCTTGCTGAGCTTCATATGTGACCCTGGTGAGGTTCTTTGAGGGCAGGATATCTTCATCAAGGATGTCACCGGCCTCTTGCTCGATGTCCAGCTTCTTGAGCGCATCCTCAAGCGACTGCTTCTGCTTTCCCTTGCCCTTGTTGGCCGTCGCAGTCGACTCGACAAACACAACTTCTCCCCCTCCAGTGTTGAGGTCGCGCAGATGCTGCATGTAATCATACTCGGTATCATCGTAGTAGACGCCATAGCTGGCGGCCTCGCCTTCGTTTGCGCGGATATTCTCAGCCTCGTAGCCCAATTCAGAGGCCAAATCGTCTAGATCTTTCGACTTGGAGGAATCCTTCTTGGTCTGAGTCGGGTTGAGCACCATGGAAGGCGCATTTTCGTCGTGGATGAGCGGGTCATTTTGCGGCCGGTGGACGAGGGTGAAGTGCTGCGCCGACTTCTTGTCACTGGAGCAATAGGTCAGCAACTGAAAAATCAAAAATTCTCCTTGATATCTAGACTCACATCCACTTTCGAGGCATCTTGGCGACTTGGAGCGACAAGATTTTGGGTATGAGTCGGGTATTGGAGGAAGAGAAAGAATGGACGACAGTGATTCGGTGTTAGGCCGCCATCACACTCATCCGGGTGCAGAAATTCTAGCGGGGTGACGAAAAATCCTTATCGGCAATGCACAGTAATCTTTTTGATAGCACTGTCTATTATGTGATTATCATGGTACTTTGTACAGTGCTAATACTGAGCCGGCACGGACACCCTGAAAATTTGCCCCTCCATGGACAGTCATTATTCAGCGGGGCACAACCATCCAGTTCGCTTCATGCCCTCACATTTCAAGTCATTCAACAACTCTACACTGCGACATACACCTTGATAGGTATATTGCGCCTTGGAACAGCGATTCCTCGTACATAAGACACCAGAAGCTATACCAGATTTGACCAGACAACGCCGCCATCATGGTTCTGGCAAAGTCTAAAACCTCGGTGGGTTTGGGAAATGCCCTGATGAATGATCGCTTCGGCAAGGGCAAGGGTACCGACAGGAAGAGGACCTCTGCCATCACCAGGACAAACCATGCCACCGGCGAGCAGTACCTCGTCAACGAGAAGCAGGATGCCGCCTGGGTCAAGATGCGATCCGTCACCGAGCAGGGTGCTCTCGACGAGTTCCTGGCCACTGCCGAGCTGGCCGGTACCGACTTTACTGCTGAGAAGACCAACAACGTCAAGATCATTCACACCGACCAAAGGAACCCCTATCTTCTCTCTGCCAATGAGGAGAGGGCCGTTCTTGGAAAGCACAAGCAGCACAGGGGTCGTCTTACAGTGCCCCGAAGACCCAAGTGGGATAGCACAACTACACCCGAGGAGTTGGACGTTCGGGAGCGAGAGAGCTTCCTCAATTGGAGACGCGGTCTGGCCGAGTTGCAGGAGAACAACGATCTCCTCATGACCCCCTTTGAGCGAAATCTGGAAGTTTGGCGACAGCTATGGCGAGTTATCGAGCGATCAGACTTGATCGTCCAGATTGTCGACGCCAGGAATCCCCTGCTCTTCCGATCCGAGGATCTCGAGAACTACGTCAAGGCCGTTGACCCCAAGAAGGAGAATCTGCTCCTCATCAACAAGGCCGATATGATGACGCTCAAGCAAAGGACAGCATGGGCAAAGAACCTGCGAGCGGCGGGCATCTCATACAGATTCTTCTCGGCGCAACTGGCCAACGAGTTGAACGAGGCGAGGGACCTTAGCGACTCGGAGGACGAGGCTGGTCCTTCATCATCTAGCAAGGCTGTGGATAAGGAGCCTGCAACTGAGGAGCAGGAAGAGGAGAGCAAGCAACAAGAGGGAGCCCCTCTGACCGAAGAGCCGGAGACAAAGGTTGAGACAAAGACAGAGGATGAGGTTGATACCCAGATTCTTACCGTGGAAGAGTTGGAAGACATTTTCCTCAGACACGCACCAACAGACGAAGGTAAGCAAACCACTCTCAACTCCACATGACATCTACTCACTGTTCAACAGGTGCCGATCATAAACTCCAAGTCGGCCTCGTCGGTTATCCCAACGTCGGTAAATCATCCACCATCAATGCCCTCATCGGCGCAAAGAAGGTCTCGGTCTCGTCCACCCCGGGAAAGACCAAGCATTTCCAGACCATCCACCTGAGCGACCGGGTTATCCTCTGCGATTGCCCCGGTCTCGTCTTCCCCAACTTTGCCACCACAAAGGCCGACCTCGTCTGCAACGGCATCCTCCCCATCGATCAGCTCCGAGAGTTCCTGGGCCCCGTCGGCCTCGTCACGCAGCGCGTGCCCCAGCCCTTCCTTGAGGCCATCTACGGCATCACCATCCGCACCCGCCCTATCGAGGAGGGTGGCACTGGTAGCCCAACCGCTTCGGAGCTCCTCAGAGCATACGCCCGCGCCCGTGGCTTCCAGACTCAAGGTCTCGGACAGCCCGACGAGTCCCGTGCCGCCCGGTACATCCTCAAGGACTACGTCAATGGCAAGTTGCTCTTCGTCTCGCCGCCGCCGGGCGTCGAGGATGCGATCGACTTTAACCGCGAGCTCTACGACGAGCAGCACCTCCCCGAGAAGCGCCGTGCCGCCCTGAGCGCCGCCATGGACAACCTATCTGTCGCCGAGTCATCCGGCAGCTCGCACTTCATCCCCATGGACGACTCGATCGACCTCGCCGACACGCCCATCCCCGCCGGTCCCAAGTCCAGGCAGCTCGACAAGGGCTTCTTCGGCCCTGCCAGTACCAAGGGCCACGTCACCAAGCCCTTCAACTATCAGTACACGGAGCAGGGCAAAGAGGACGCCTTTGCCGGAAAGCACCTCTCGGGCCGCAAGGCTCGCGCCGTGGTCGCTCTGGAGAACGGTCTCGACCCCAAGGAGGTGCAGATGGCTTCAAGCAAGAAGCACTTCAAGGGAAACCCCAAGGGTGGAAAGGGCAAGCGTCGTCTCGCTCGGAGGGCTGGAGATGACGATGATTAGACGCAACGGATAGCAATGGCATGAATGATGGATGGCATGAAACACAAGAGGGAATGAAAAAAGGGACACATAAAAGGAGGGCTGGGTAAATGGGAACATTTGTTGATCTGGTTTGAAAGGATCTGATCTGGCTAGGCAGGGATAGGTTTCAGAGACGGCATGACACGACACCATGTATGTCCTCACCATGATGGTCAGCTATGGAATATGAATCGATGTTTCTTTTGTTTGAATAAATGACAATGTCTGCGCTGCGTGTATGATCATGGAAGATCTCCCCAATCTAATGTCTAACCAAGGTCCATCGTGCTAAATCATATCACCCTTGCCGCATCCCAAGACTTGCCCACCATGTTGACAAATTTCAAAGGAGAGTAAGGAAGACTAAAATAAGGAAATATGGGTATTGACTGTCTACACTGCTCCGCAGTTCGCCCCCCGATGAAAAGACCGTGCCGTTGAAAACAAGAAAATGAATGCTATGCCTTGTATGCCTGTTCTGCCATTGTTCTCCTAAACTCCACAAAGCGAGGTATCTTGATGCCGTTGGGGCGTGTCTCCGGATTCTTCCATGATATAAATGAGGGTATAAGTTGAAGAATAAGTAAGTGATTGGTTGGTTGTTGTTGTGTGGTGTTGGTTGTTATAAGGCCAGTATTATCGAAGGCTTCCTCTTGAATCTCGACGGTCTTCGGCTCTTTTGAACAATCGCTTCGTGCCGCCTACTTTACCCAGCTCACCAAATTGACTGCTCGACGAGATCTTTCGTTCGCCACTTGCAATCCTGACCTTCTCTTTGACGCTTTCAACCCATGCCTTGTTCTCCTCACTCATCTCGACCTTCTTGCCCGAGGGTCCTGCAAGTCCCAAGAAAGAGCTTTCGTCCTCTCCCCAACTAAGTCGAGAACTAGACCTCGATCTGTTGGATTCTTCTGATGACGGACCATCCTCACCCTGTGCAGGTGCCACGGCTGGTGTCCTGGGATGGAGTCTTGGGACCTCGCTGCTCATGGCTCCAACACTTCGTCGCGTCTTACGGACAGCGAGGGGTGACATGGGGGACATCTCGAGCGCCGAATGTGGTCGACTTGATGGACTCGATCCGATGTTGGGTCTTCGGGTGACAGGTACATCTGGGAGGACCTCGACCTTGGCATTGGCGGATCGCCGTTTGTGATGGTTAGCATACTCCTTGAGGTACTCTCCAAGATCTGCCCAGCCACCACCGACGCGGACCATAACTCGTTCGCCCTGCTCGCCAACGCAGCGGATGAACAGCTTGATCGGAGCCTCGCCAGTCGATCGAGAGAGATGGTAAACCTTGATCTCCTGCTGACCACGATTCCGGACCCTTGCGTTCTTGGCCGGCGAGAGCGTAAACGAAGGTGTTCCTGCTCTAGAGGAAAGATTCGAAGCGCTCCTGCGAAATGGCTCTACAGAGGGTCTTTTTCGTACCCGCGGTAGTTGCAAGTCTGGCGGATTCAAGTTGACTTTTGGCAGCTCAGTCGACAGCTTAATCTTTGCGGGAATAGACTCAATGATTTGGCTGATTTGTTGTTGCAGTTGCTGGTCGCCGGTGCTCCCTCGACGGTCGAAAGGGCCTGTATACTCGTAGATTGAAATTTCGTCGTCAAAGTCATCCGTAAACGAGTCATCCATCGTATTAATCGACAGGTTGAGGTCGTCGATGCTGCGGTTTGGTCCCAGCAAAGGACTGCCGAAAGGAGCGATAGATGATTCACGAGAATCAGTTACTCGCATAGGCGGGGAGCTAGGTGGGCTAGCTTGAATGTACTCGGCCTCCCGAATTCGAGTACGAGGAAGGTCAGGAGAAGCGGATATTTCAGGGGGGTCACTGGACAAGCCATCGAAGTGACTTGACGACCGACGAGTGACAGTAAGATCTCGAGCAATAGCGGTTCTTGGCCTGGGGAAAGGGATAGGGCGAAGAGGTGGCAGATCCGGAGACTCATCGAGGTCGAAATCCTGCGGGAAGTGACGGTTGGGTGTTTCGGGCGTCTGAACCAGCGAAGAGCTGAAGTGATGCTCAGTGGTCGGTGTGGGAGGTTGAGCTGCCCCCAAGGGGGATGACATGTCCCTTGTACCATCAAAGGTTCCAGTCAAATCCTGACTCGGCTCTGCAAACTCGCCCGAGATGTTGAAGGAAGGACTATCAGGCTCACTCTCAGACGATACATCTTTCGTCATGGAGTCTGGCACAACCGTCTCAGCCTCGGATGCCCCAGAAGCCATTCTAGACTTCTGGGGCTCAGCCACCGTGCCGTTTTTGCGCGGCAATAGCAGCGGAATGGGCGCGAGGCCCTCGTTGGCGTCTGCGTTGCTCTCTGCATCGCTTGAAGAGTCGTCGGCAACGAGGGTTTCGCCGTAAACAGTGGATTCATCGACGTCGGCAAGTTTCTTCAGTGGCGAAGGGGATCGAGGTGGTTGCAGCCGAGCGGAGGCGGCAGCCCATTCAGTCTCCCTAACCTTCCTTTCGCAGACTGTGACCCATTCAACATAGCCCTGTTCCACAGCGGTCATGCGATCCAGCCAGTCGTCTGGGAGTGTGTCGACCAATCCTTCCAAGCAATCGAGCATATAATCGAGGGAACGGCCTGGGCGTGAAATCTGGTTCTCCAACATCCCCTTCATCACCTCAAAATTGTTCCTTGTCAATGTCGGTTCTCGGGGAGAGACCTTGTTATAGGTCTGCGGTGTCTGGGGCGAGGGCAACGAAATAGCGTTCCATCCCGACTTGAGAGCAACTTCAGCATCCTCAATGGCGATTAACAAGGGAGGAACCTGGCGTAGAACTGTGAGCCGTAAACCCCAGGAATGCAGCAACCGAGTCACTTTGGCCAAGTTGGGCAGAGCCTGGACAACAATGGCGGTGATGACGGCGGTGAGATCCTCCATGCGGTTATAACTGGAACTGGACAGCTGCCCAGCCCTGGTGAACTCGGTAAGAGGTGTGCCCGGCCTGGAGAGCGGTAGAATGTGGTTGTTGAGGACATGGGCCTTAATATCCTCGATGCCTAGATCATCCAGATCGCGCTGGATCTCGACTAGCCTTCGCTCATATTGAGTAACCTCTCGAGCCAGCAGACTGCCCATGTATCCATCGTTATCCCCATCAGGTACTGTAAGCTGCATGGATTTCCTCTTGCGCTCCTTCTCGCTAGGCATCTCGAAGCCAGCAGAATTGGATTCGGTGGGCCAGGGCCAATTTTGCAACTCGTCGACCCACGTCCAGATGGCTTTGGACGCAGAAGCTGTGCGCAAGAGAAACTCGCGCTCTGTGGTCGAAGAATTCGTCAGACATGCCCGAAGGGCACCGGTAGCGGTGTTGAGGGCATCGACGACGGTGCGCGGGCCAAGATTGGCCAGAATATCATCGGTGAGGCGATTTCTAGGGGGCGGCGAGGTAGCGGTGGGATGCCGCGCATGCCGGATGACTTGCGTGGGCGGATCGCTCATGGTTGTTGTCTAGCACAGACAGAGACTCGCGATGAGGCAATGGACCGAAGAATCATGGTCTGTCTTTCTAGGAGCCTGAAGACAGGTCGACGGGGTGGGCGCGAGCGACGTTTTTGATGCCCATGTCGAACAAAGACGCGCTGGGGGGTTACGTCGTTGATGGGGCCTTTCTGGGCGTTCTGGCTGCTTCTTTGAGGACCGCGTTTGTTTGTGTGACTGATTGAGAACTAGAGACAAAGGATGCAAGGAGATGCGGGATGAGACTGCTGGCGTCAGGCAGAAAAGAAGACAAGTGGATGTAGAGATCCACGGATGAAGAGGGGAGCTGAGCGATGAAGTCTCGGTCTGCGTTTGGTCTCACAAACCAACCCGCCCTTGGCCGGAAAAAGCAAAGTCGAGACAGGCGAGCAAGGTTGAAAGGAGTGAAGAAGCGAGGAGCGACTCTCGGCAAAGGTGATTGAGGTAAGCAAAGCAAAGTAACCCGGAGGCGAAGCAATCGCCAGCGGGTGGCGGGCGGTAAAGAAATGGCTGAAAGCTGTGTGGGCGGCAAGGGCCACGTCGCGGTCGCGTTTTGCGGTCCTTGGTTGGCACTTCGGCTATGCGAATGGAGGTTTACCGTAGGAATTAGCGGCTCCCCCAGTCCAGTCCAGTCAACTCGCGACAACAAATGGTTCGTGGGTCGTGGTTCGTGTGACGACAAAGAGGCAGCTACAGTTACACGTAGATTGGTCGACTCATCCAAATTGATGCCAGAGTCCCGTGCGGCCCCGGTCCAGAGAGGCAGCTCTTGGGGAGATTGAGGTCGTTTTGATCCGTGTATTCCGTCTTTGTGAGCCCCTCAGGTGATGACAGCTCGACTGTCGGAATTAGAAAGAGAAAGAAAAATAGGGACCCTTAGAAAAGTGGATTGAAGCGGCGGATTCCGAAAGGCAAACGAGTGAGGCTGCAGGATGATGTGCAGCGCGCAGTTGATGGAGTCAAGTTTGGCGAATAGGGGACGTGAGTATCCGTAGGTAGGTAGAGAGAGCTTGAAGCTGTGACCACTCGTTAGGCGTCGATGGCGATGGAGAAAGAGAGCTCTCAGGGAAGGTGAGCGGGTAGCGACAGAAGGAAGGACAATTCGCGGACGATGTACAGGGTGCAAACAAAGAGCAGGAAAAGAAAAACAAGCATAGTCGTGGCGGACGAGGTGACAGATGAAGCAAGAGAAGAGAATGTTGGAGGTTGTAAGGTAAGGATGGAAGAGGAGGGGAAGATGAGAAAGGGGAACTGACTCTAGGTAGCTCCGTACGTCCCATCTCTTTCGAGATAATCGAGAGGACCCTCGCCCCGTAATCCCGACAACCTACCTGGCAGGCTAACAAGCAAGACATGGCCACTTCTACAGCTGGGTAACCCAAGACAAATCCAAATCCAGCCAGGCCCACGTCCCTCAACGACTCAGATTCCGTATTCTTCTTCCCAATCTCCGTATCCGTACAAGCGTTCGCTGTCTACATCCCTATCCCTGGGCAGTTCACCTGGGCCCTTGCCCCATGACGACGGTCCATCAACCACGATCGGCCCCCAAAGCGAATATTGGCTTGATTGCCCTGTACGACCGGACAAGGGGCTTTTGAATTAGATCTCATTATTGTTTTTTTTTTTTTTTCGTTCATCCATGTCCACCTGTCAGAAGCAATGTAACCATGCACCTGCCTCTTTTTCTTTGACGGCTAAAATGATTCAATTTCTCTTGACAGAGTCAGTTGACGTCTTCAACAAACTTGTCCCGTCTGCAGATACATGAGACCAAGGGCCCAACGAACAACACCCAAGACAAAGAAAAGGGGGCAACAGCAATCAGAAACAACCTCATCTCCATCACCTGTCCCCCTCTGCATCCGGGGCTTTTTGTCTTTCCCGTCCCTCATGACATCGCCGCTTGCAGCGTTCCCCTGTCTGCCAGTCATCATGACCATGTCAACAAACCATGCAAGTCCATCACTACCCGCTCTTCTCTTCATGCTTCCTTTTCTTGTCGCACCCCGGCTCATAATTTCTTTTCTTTCCTTGCTTCCCGTGATCATAGCCACCGCTGTATCCGTAGCGTAGGCTCACCGTGCTCTCCGCTTCGAACCTCAGCCCGCCCGTGTTTTGTTTCCCACAAGGAACATCCCATCCCTACCGCCACCGGAGCCCGGTGGTTCCCCTTGCGAGGTATGCCTCCCCAGCTGAGCACCGAGGACAGACAAACGCCACTACGAATAGCATGCCCGTCGACTGTGGCTGAAAGACAGGGTAACGTGGTCGTGCCATCTGGTTGGCTATGGGTCGTGGCTGTCTTGACTTCGTCTTACTCCATATCTCAACATCCACAAAGGTAAAGACACCAGGCAGTTTAACCGTACTCCATAGTCCCTTGAGTCACTAGAGAATAAGAAAACTATTTTGCTCGACTAATTCGTAACTTTTCCAAGGTCCAATAACAGGTGCGTTCCGTAGTAGCCTCATCCACCTCAGTCCTTCACCATCATGACTTGACAAGATTCTATTCGCCGTCACGATTCCCATTCCAAACCCAGTCTAGACTGAAGGGTGGCTCAGAGCTCTCGTGCCTCGTTTGAATCGTCGATTGCCACGAGGTGAGATGCGACCCGCTTCGGATCATCAGCTCACAAACTACTCACCCCAGTTCAGCCCAGATCAAATCACCCCATGCCTCCCCCATCTGCCTGTTAGACTGTGCTGTGACTCGTCTGATGGACCAAACTCATGTCACATCCCAAATTAGATACTCATCTCCAATGGATCTTGACTCTTGTTTATTCACTAGCTAATATATACTGTAAATGGCGAGAGTCGAGGGCGCCAAGAGATATGGGTCATGATTCCTCTCAAACCAGGTGCGCCCTCCCCTCCTTCTCTTCGCCCTCTTGGCTTAGATCCTTCAAACTCCGAACGTCAATTCCCTTCATCAACCGTCATGCCAAGCGTTGCTTTTTGATCCAGGAACCAGCCCAAACAAACCCCACCCAAATCAATCCGCCGTCCCATACCCAAACAGTTGCGCCACCTGGAGCCAGAGCCCGCGCTCAACGCCCCGAGTTCCAATATCGCCGGCTCTAATGCAGACATATACACCAGGTAACACAGTAAGAAACAAAATGCCGGACTCCATCCATAAATCATCTTCAAAAATGGGTCAAACAATAAGAAACAAATATTTGCCAGAACCATCTTCACGCCTGGGCAGGAACTTCCCCATGGCCCCGGATATCTGGCTGCCTGGCTGTGGCATCAGCCTCGGCGTTGATAGCCCAGTTCAGAGCTTGCTCAGCCGACATGGTAGGCTCCTCGACTCCCCGTCCAAGCACGCCAGCAATCAGGTTGTCGTCCTGGTTGGTGACACCCTCGGGAGGGAACTGAAGCCATTGATCAACATCAAAGTCGGTTCCGGCCACGGCGTTCCAGTCAAACTCATCGTGACCCTGCATGAAATCGAGATCCATGTTTCCGACATCCAGTTGAATCTCCTCCGATGCGGCGCTAACACTGGGTGTCAAGCCAGCGGCAGGGGACTCCAGTTCAGTCTGGGGCGGCGAATTCGTAGAGAGCTCCAAGGCTGCGGCATTGACCGTGTTGGGTGGCATCATAGCCGGGGTCGGCTGTGGTCGATGCTCCCTCGGCTTCTCGTTAAAGAGGGACTCGGCGGCGGTCATATAAGGCGCATTCTCGGGTGGTGGCGTCTGAGCGCTGAACTCGACTGGCACTCGCTTCATCATGGCCAAGGTTGAGGGACCGACGCTAGCATTAATATCGATAGCGGCCTTGCGCAGAGCAGCATCGAGGAAGCCCGTTGCGTAGTCGGCAGCCGCGTACACTTCTCGAAGCTTCTCCATCACCCTCATGCATTGACGGAAACCCCGAGTAGCACGCTCGCGAGCCTGGGGCGCAGGGTTCTTCATCTCGAGCAAGTGGATAATCATGGCTGGAAGAATAACGGTAACACCAGTCGTGGGCAGGAACCGCTCCAAGCGGCACTGGTGAAGTTCCGTAGCCATTCGAGTAATATGCATGGCGGCATCACGCACTCGCAGTCGTGACATGTCTTGGACCTGGCGTGATGTCGTGGGGGCCTGCAGAGGGGACGACGGCAGAAACTGAGGTCGATGCAGGGCCGAGATAGTCGTGTAATAAACCATGTGGAGCAGCGTGCGCTGTACGGCAATGGTAGATCGTCCATCCTTGACATCCAAAGGAGTCAGGGTACGGTACTGGCAGCATGTTGGCAAGGACTCTGCCCATGCCATAAGCTCGTGGTCGACTTCAGTAACACCCTCGACGTTATCTAGCTGCTTGTTAGGAAACAGCATCATAGTGCTGTTGGTCGTGTTCTCGGGCTTCATCTTGTCTCGGATCAAAACTGAGTACTGCGCCTTGAGCATATGGCTGATGCACACGCAGAGCTGAGCCTTAGAGATACACATGATAGCCAGTTCTCGCTGCATATCCAGATTGCGGACCAACGTGCAGCTAGCGGGGATGACGGTGTTGTCCTCAGCTAGGACTTCGATTTCAAAATCGCTCTCCTCAAGCATGGGGACATCAAAGTCCTCGTCCTTGATTCGGGTGGGTCGTCGCATGCCCAGGGCAATAAGACGGTCTCGCATGAAGCACGACCACCAGATTCGCTTCCATAGCTTCTGCTTGGCCGGGGCCATGCTCGTCGATCCAGGGTTGCGGTGAAGGCCAATGGTGTGAGCCAGCGAGATAGCCACACCCATCCAGTGCCAAGTGTCTTTCTGGTCATCCGGGGTCTCGTACCAATACGTCATCAGGAGAAGTGCCTGGACGAGGACAAGGCGGTCTGACTCGTAATCAAAATCGTAGAGAAGCTATTGGCAAATGAGCTCTAGTCCATTCAAATCAAACTTATCAATCTTGTGTGGTTTGTTACTCACCCTGGTCTTCTGGAAAAAGGACTTGCGGGCTGCCTTTCGTGTTGTGTAACCACCCTCGCGAAGATATTTCATATCGACGAAAGCGGACGCGGCGAACATGACCGCTTGGTAGAGGAAGAGACTAGTCTGGCCATTCTGACCATCACGTGAGTTGATGATGCCGAGGAAGCTGTTCAGGTCCATGAGCGGCATATAAGGGTGGACGTATTCGACGTAGGCCTGTAGGAGGGCATTCTGAAGCGGCAGGGTGGGCACAGACAAGGCGCCCTTGATCTGAAGATACTTGACATCCTCGGCGGTAATCTTGGTTGGCAGGGGACGCAGAAAGGCAGGGAGCTGAGTGGTCGAATCCTGCTCCTCAAGCGAGCTGATGAACTGAGAGGTGCGCAGACTGTCAAAGACGGAAGGGGTAGTCATAAGATTATTGGACCACACGGGACGCTGAGGGTTTCCATCGTTGGAATGCAGCTTGTTTAGCAGGACAGGGTCGTGGCGGTACCCAGATCGTTGGTCTAAGGTCGCGTGGTCAGCCAGGGCGTCGACAAAACCGGACAATAGCACGTCGACGATTTCATGTGATCAAGAATTAAGCGGGGCGGGGTGCAGCACAAAAGCGGGCCAAGGGGCTGAAAATGCGGGGATCGGAGGCTTCTCCAAATCTTTTGCGGGCAGCCAATCAGAGGCCACGGACAAATGCGCGCGCACAAAAACCAGGATTCTTGAGGTTGGGAGGCGTTCAAAACTTACAAATCATGTGAGGGACATGGTTGTCAAGTCCGGAATTGCTCAGAAAGCTGCTAGGCCCATCAATGCTGCTCGTCGAGATTGCAGAGCCGCTGCTGGGACGCCGAAGATCGGCTGTGCTCATGCCCATGGGATTGCTGGCTGCAGTCTTGCAGCGCAATTGGGCTTCGGTGGAGACGGGCTGGCCCGCGGTGCTGGCGGTAAGGAGATTCTTCCTGCAGGGCCCGTTAGCAATCAATGGCTGGATAGATGCAAATTCCGCCTCGTCCAAAGTGCCGCATTGCATGACGCCATCCGACGCTGCCGCTCCAGTAAACCGGAAGCCGGCAGAGAGGTCCGGGATGGAGCCGATCGGTAAACCATGACCGGAAGGGATTGGGAATCCACTCACTTTCGTCTGCGGCTCTCTTGCACAACGCACTGCTCAAGAGTCAGTCACGGCTAGGAGATGAGAGCGGGTCAGGGCCGTAAATGGCCCTAAGATTCCGGAATCTCACTCACCTCGACATTGTCCCAACGGCAGTTTCCGCAAGGGGCTCCCTCGACCACATCGCAGCGGACCTTTCGGGCACGGCAGGACACACAGGCACGAGCAGCTCGTCGCTTGGTGATCTTTGTGGGCTGTTCCGAATCGCCGGATGGCGAGGCTCGCTTCTTGTTGGTCTTGTCGGTGACAGTCTTTGCTGATGTCGACGCCGGCGAGGGCGGGGCAGCCGAGCCTTCTGATGTTTCCGTAGTCATGATGATGTGAGTTGGTGTTGCCAATGGGATGAGGTGAGATCGGTATGTGAGATTGCCACACGATAGGCGAATTGGTCAAGAGGATTGTCGTCGAGGTCGAGTCGTACCTGAAGGGTGAACGATGTGTGGAATGTAAAGACACAGCTGTTATGCTAGATGCCTTGGTTGAATAGGGCCGAGTAGACAAACTTAGGGGAGATCTGAAAGCAGATGGTACACGTCGAACTTGTTGATCATTGGAGCATCCGGCGAAGCGGACAGTGAGAGATTAGAGCGGTAGAGTGGAGAGTGGAGATTGAAAAGATGAGGTCGTCAAACAGATATTCGTGACTGTCGTCGTGATTCAGATTGCGCTGGTTATCGTCGTGAGAGGCAGTGCCTTTGTCGTGTTGTTCAGGTCAAGAGTGGAGAGTAAGAGTGAGACTCAAAGAGGCGAGGCGATGAGGGCGAGGCTGCAAACTGCTGGACAGGGACAGGATGAGGCTCAGCGGTCGACCACGATCCTTGGGATTTGGTTGGAGCAAATGCCCAAGTCCCCGTCGAAGAAGAGTGCAAGTTCGTGACAGTTGGAGAGGAACAAACACACAATGAGGAGTTCGAAGCCAAGGGAACGGAAATCCGGGGGCGGCAGGTGGGGGGGTGGACGATTATTATATTCTGGTCGCTAGACTGGCTGAGGGCTCGTTACTCACGAAGGGGGGCCGAAGAAGTTTGGTCCATGAGAGCAAAAGCAGGGCCAAGCCCAGTGGAGGAGGGCGTGTGGGAGGCGTTGAGGGTCCATGGTAGGGTGCGGATGGCGTCTGGGAGGCCAAAGAAAGACAGAACAAGGCGCAGAGAGGGTGAACGTAGCACCGGGGATCCATCACCACTCCACACAAGGAACCCGGATGATGGAGAGCGCTTTTCCTGGGTGAGGGCGGGTCTTCTCCGATTACGGTAAAAGGCTTGCCAGGAAGACAAGTCTGGAGGTGGCACCGTGGCATCGGGGTGCGTGCGCGTGCGTCTGCGTACGTCTTGGTTGTGGGGATTGTGGCCGGGGGGGAGGGGGGGAGGGATGGTGCGGCGGTGCTCACAGTGGCAGTTGAGACGCAGACGTTGATGAGCAGGTGAGTTATTACCACCAGTAATGCCAAGCCGACTCTAAGGAGCTGGAGGCAAAGCAACATGTCAACCATTGACGACGTCGTATTCTGGGCATGTTTCTTTCCTTTTTCCTTCAGGTTCAGCCCAGACAGACAGAAAGAGACAGGCAGGAGCGGAGGAATGGTGGGGTTATGTACCTGCCTACGCGAGGTGAGGTACCTGACTTCCAGGCCTTTTACTTCGGTCATTCAACTCCTCAGGACTCTCTACCACACCTTGACCTTGATGAGACTCACTAATCCCTCCTGGAAACCAACCCCAAGACTTGTGTGCTTTTTGTTCCTTCAACCGCAGCATGACAATGGATCTGTTGATTCGAGACTTGAGATAGACCCTTGTGGGCGACCCCGGATAAGTCCTTGCCCTGCCACCCATCACGCTTCTCCCCCTCTCTTTATCTTACTCCAGCAGCCACCATGTCCTTGCCCAGGCTTCTCGACCATGCTCTTGGCGGCTGGGCCAGATGCATTTCACTTTCTTGGGTCATCTTGGTCTGGGGTGGGCGTTTCAATCCTTCCGGGTATGGGCGGACACGACCGGGGGAAATCTCGAGCTGCCACCTGGTTGGACAGACTCGACACTGTCGTCGGCCAAGGTCATCTCAAGGCCACGCTCAAGCCCTGCAGCGACTGACTGATCCTGGAATATCCGGGGCATTGGGGGCTTGGTGTCGTCAACAGCGCCTCCCCTCCTCACGCTGGTCCCGGCTCCACGCGAGCATCAGGGCCATTGGCACACAGACACACACACAATAGACGATCCCGCACGATATCGACGTTGACACGACGTACGACACGGCACGACGACACCAGGTCCAAGGGTCCGGGCATGAAGAATCAGACCAAACTCTGGGGATCCGGGGTTGCCATGTGTTGACTTGTGTGGCGATGTACACGCCACCACGCTCCAAAATCTAACAATTCCCAGCACAACAAGCCGGGCATAACGACGCCCGCAATCCACATCACGCCGCCCTCGTGGCATCAGAGACGTGACAAGCAAAGAGGGAAGCGGTTGTTACGGTGCCCGCGCTAGACCCCGACGACATCGTACGGATCCTGTCATAAATCAATTTTGTCCCATAGAGGGAGAAGACAGTCTGCGTGCGTTACGCTGTCAAAGAGGAAAAGCAAGACATGTCCTCTTTGGTTTGGGTTGGAGCCTGCCCTTCTCCAAACATTACCCCGATGTCCAGAGGTACCCACTCACTAAAAAAGACTCGCCGTCCCTCATCTTCATGATGATCCTCGTTGACCTGGGCTGGAGGGCCTCCCCTCCCCACAGTCACCCAAAGCCTCATGAACCAGTCTAACCAGCGGCTTTGAATCTTGACAGATCTCACTCGCTTGTCAGCGATGGCGAGGTGTCATGAACGAGCCCGGGCCTCTGTCTCAAGACGCAAAGACCTGCCGTCTCCAGCATCCGTCCCAGCTCGATTCGTCTCCGATCCTGGTTGCGGGCTCCGTGGCCAGGGTGGCTTTTCTTCGCAGGCCTTCCCCCCACAGTTTGTCATTGTAGTGTGGAGCGGCCAATCACCGACCCGGCTTGGAGACCTGAATCGAGTCAGCAGCCCCGTTGAGCCAGGGGGCGTGCCGGAAAGGTTGGCGCATCACGAGGCGCCGCAAACGCAGGACTGCGGGCTGTGGGGACAATACACGCAGCGTTTTGCGACAATATTCTTTCCTTTTCTCGTCATTCATCTCATTCCGCGCTACCGTTGCCTTTGCGGTGCCCAATACCGTTTCATTCTTGCACCGTCCCTGCAGCCCCTGCCAAAGTCGGACATTCCATCGGCATTGGAAGACGTCGATGTCGACATCTCGTCCATCATGCGCCGGTCCTCTGTGGATGCGGAGGTGGATACCACGCAGTGACATGGGTTCTCACGGTTCGCGGGCGGAGTGCCGCGGTCCATGCCAGGTTCCTCCCAGGTCCCGCTCTCAGAGCTAATTCTGCTCTCATAGGCTGCCCTTCTCCTGGTCAAATTCATCAAAGCGTCCCCCTTCTCTCCACTTGGATGGAGCTCTCTCTTGATGATGCTTCTTTCATCTTTTGAAGGCGAACAACCACAAAGTCAAAGTGATGTGACGCAAATGTTGCCATGCGAGGATTCATGGCGCCTGTCCATTAGTCCGGTGCAGCCTTCACGGGCCAGGGGAAATCTTGGGTGGCAGGATTTGAAGCTGGGCCAATCATCAACAGAGATCGAAGAGAGCGTCTAAATTCTCGACCAATAGCGGAGATTAGTCGGCAATGTTCGGCTACTCCGTCAGCGAAGCCAAAAAGGACACAAATCCTTGGTGGGCGGCCAACATTTCGTCGTTGGCGAATCACGAGGCAATGAAATCTCTGTCGCCAGCGCCGAGACCCCATTTCCACTTACAAGCACTGGCGTAAACACCATCCCAACGTCCAGGGGGTGTGAGGTTTTACAAAGAGGCAACGCTGTTCTGGTTCTGTCCAACGGTGCATGTCTCGACGGGACGCCCCGGGTTGGGCAGAACCTTAAGGGGCTTTGAAATGTGTTTAGTTGTCGACGATTGGAGGGAAGGGGCCAGCCTCTGCTCAGGGATTGCTTCACATTCATTCACACCAAGAGCGAGAATGCCTCTTTTCATCTCGGGCTTATCTAATCCCGACTGCAACAACCGGCTGGTTGCAAACTCTCATGGATGCCAGGATTTGGCGTATCTACTTTGAACCAATGATGGCTGCCTGCGTGTATCTGGGGAGTCGGACATGATGTGCGAGATGAAGCAGGCACAGCGTGCATTACCTCCAAATTTGGCACCTTCCACGTTGGCTGGCCGGCTGATGAAGACACACACGCGCGCAAAGCGAAAATTCCCTCTTCCCCACATCAGCTCCTCTTCACCTCACTCAACCCACGCCGCAGATTTTTACCTACTGCGTCGCCATCGCAGTGCAGCCCAGCCCAGCACATTGCCTCCGTCATCGTAATAAGGTGACGCACCCCTCCTTCTCCTTTTGTCTGCTGCTACCCATCGCCACCCCCCCCCCCAATCCCCATTCCGCAGTCGGGTTCTGATCGAAGCCAAGGCCTTCGGTAGCTAGGCGGCCAGCTTCACCGCGCCGGGGATCGATCATGTGGAGGTGCCTTGGAGGCCTTGGTGGGTATTTCTCCCCGTCACCGCTTCATGGAGCAAGCAAGGTGAGTATCCCAAAGAGGAATGAGCTAACGTAGGTGAGACGGCTCGAGAAACAAGAAAACCTTTGCGAAAGAGATCAAACACGATGCTTGGATGCAAGTCAATCACCGAGCCCGGCTCCAGCAAGCTGCCAGCCTCAACGGAGCCTAGACCGCAGTGGGGCCGGGTCCCCGGTGCCTCCGGTCGTCTCTACGGTACTTACGTATGTATCTCCCTGAGGGACACACTGCGGGATCCTGAGAGACGCTGGAACCTCGAGATCTGCCCCCCATCGGCCACATACCGAGCCCGCCGGATATCACTGAAGGCCGCTGGGGGCTGGGCGGGGCGGATACTGACGTCCGACTGGGTTCTGCCCGGGCGTGGCTTGGGCCAAGGTGAGAGCCCCTTGGGCGGATGGACATCAAAGTCCAAGTAAAGCGGGCCCGAGGCCTTTTCACCTTCCATACAGGCTCTCCTGTTTTTTCTCCATGGGGTGCGAGTGGATCGCGAGCCTCGCATGCAGTCTCGTGCCGGGCCAGGGCCTTGGACATGCAGCACTAGTCCAGACGTGACCGGGCCTGACAATTGAGCTCTTACTTTCTGGACGGACCGGCTTTGGTCGGTGAGCATCGGTCTGGCTTAAGCGAGCTCAAGAGACCCTCAGAGGCGTGCAAGGCTGCCGTTGCAACTCGCTGATGGTTCTCGGGCGCCCCCAAAGCCGCCATGGTGTTCCAAATTGGAAAATTCTGATTGACGTCCATGCCGGTTTCCTGTCGGCAGACGACACTCAGCCGCGACTCTGTGCTACCTATGTACAACGCTCTCGATGCTTCCGCCATGCATCTGCGAAATCCCTGGGGAAGTTGGAGGAGGGGTGGCTGATCTCCCGCCAGTGGGCGTGCCACCACGGACTGACGTCCTACTTCTGTCTCCGAATGAACCATTCCGAGATTGAGTGCTCCGTAGCTTCTATTCCGTCCCCGATCTGCGTACACACCAACGGACAAAGTCGCGATGAAAGCACACCAATATCAAAGCACTGCGTACGCGCAGTGGGATTGAAGGCTAGAGCACCTGTCCGGGCAGAGGGTTCCCGGCACTCGACTCGGTGTTCACTTCAGCCATGTCATGATGCTTCAGGAAATATTCAGGAAATCGGAATTCGGTCTTCTCAGTCCTCAAACTTGACATCCACAATCCGGAATGGACGGAGCATCGAGATTTGAATGAAACCGTGTCCAAACTCGATGTCAATCTCCACTATGGGGGGTTCTCAGCAGGCTCATGGGTCCCAGCCCAAGATCAGGAACAGGCGCAGCTGTCCAAAGCGTGAGGTGGAATCTCGACGTTGGCGTCATGCGCAGGTCCATCCATGATGGAATTTTCAAACGGTGGTCCGGCCAGTTTTCGCAATCCGACCCAATCGCCGATATTCAAGGGTCATATTTTCCATGCTTACTTGGCGGCAAAGGGCTCGGCTCTTGTCGTAATGTCGCTCCTCGTCTCGCGGTTGCATGCCATGGAGACCAAAGGGAGGCACAGGAGGCACAGGGCATGACGGACAGACAGCAGGGCGCTATGCTGATATGACACCTTGAGCAATGCAACCACGAGCCTCGACGCCACCGTGCGCCCATCCACGCATCCAGCATCCAGTCTGCATCCCAAGAAACGTCACAGTCCAATCCCTTTGCTGCCGGTCTCTTGCCCTCCCGCGCCCTCCGGCATCGAGCACCGAAAACTGGGGGCCCGGGCCCGAACGGGCTCCACTGGAGCCAACCCCATGCATGCCCCATACCCGACGAGGGAGCCATCATCACAAACCCCCAAGGCCGCCGACGCCGCTCAGATGCCGTGCAAGAAACGGCATCCAACAAGCAAAGATTCAACTCGACCACCCTTGCTCGGTTCAAACATCCTCCACCCACCCTCGCCACCGCCCAATGGCAGAGCCCTCGTTTACCTTGACCAGAATATGTCTCATCCTCTCCCGCAGCCACGCACCAATGCTGGCGCAGATTCGCTAGCTGCCGCCCCCGATGCACCCAACAGAAACCCCTGCTCGGCGTTGACCTCCCCCATCCCCGAGCTTCCAAGCGAGCTTCCGCTCGGCTACCGACGCACCGAAAGGGCTCCTCTACCAACTCCCACTCATCCTACCACCTAGGAGAAATCAAAAACCATTGCCCCCCAACCACCACCCTCGCTTGTGCTTGTGCGTCCATCTGGATGTCCGGCCTTTGAGATCGAGATCCTCCGTTCTTGGGCCCCCGATCCCGCGTGAAAGTCCCGAGTCTTGGACTCACATGCCAACTCATGAAACCACCATCATCAAGGAGGTCCCCCCCATATCACCACCCAAACCTGGACATCACGCCAGCTTCGCCATCTTCACCAGCTTCCCTGTCCCGTCCCGGACATTGATGTGCGGAGGGGGATACTCACATGTCGTGATCCCTTCGCTAATCAGTCAGCTGTCAGCCATCCATCACTGGTCAAGCTTCCGCGGACATGTCACACACTCAATCCTCACAAACCCTCAATCTGGCTCATGGGACTCTAGCTCTGATACAACTGCGATGAGAAAACATCACGACCCTCGTCGACATACTCCCTTCACTGAAGTCAGTGAAGACGGGCACTTGAATTCATATCATCACGGCTACCGTCTGGATCAAAGCAAGGTTGATAACTAGCCTGTTCCTGGGTCACTGGGGTCACCTCATCAAGTTATCTCACCGATCAACATGGACAAGTACGGAAATGCGACGCCATCATGACCGGCAACAAGACGACACGCATACTGAGATAACACCAGGACGCCCTTGCAACCAGCCCTTGGTCAACACGGATGATGCCTATCACTACTTTCCCCCCTCCCGATGGTTCGACAGCAGGGTAGGTATGCAGTTGACTCTGAACCATGAGCCCACGAGCATCAACGCATAAAAAACGACCAAGGATTTATCTACCGATAGCTTACCAGCTATCTTTGGAGCAACGACTGTCACTACTACGATGAGCACAGTATGCACCACGTCACGAAGGATACCTCAACGCCCTCAAACCCTGGCCTAAAAGACGAGTTTCAACAACTTATCAGTCACAACAAACAAGGCACGTTCAGCATGTAACGGTGAATCCAACTCCTATTCAACAACAATCTCATCTACCAGTATGTACGCTCTCTTTCCACGTCTTGTTTTGGTCCACCTCTATCCTGTCAGGCCCATGCCGGGTGAAAACAAAGATTAAATAGCCGTTAACGCATCAAGCAGATTATGAAAACGCAAAAACGCCCATCACTGGGGCCGCTCAACAGAATCCTCATGGCCACCGTCCAGAGCGTGTGGCATGACATGAGTAGGTATCAAGTTCACTGGCAAGGCAAACGAGAGTCCAGCCCCAGTGAATCCATGACACGGGAGTCCGGTCAAGGGCCATGGGTCGTGGTCAGCTCAAAACGCCCAAGTTTCAAAACCTCCGCAAGTGCGATCTCGACGACGAGCACTTCACAGTCGAGAAACACACCCGTCCAATCCAAACATGCTGCAAATCATACACAAGTGTGCACAAGCTGAGACAGGATCCATCTACAGATGGGTCTTGGCATCAGCGAAGCAGAGGGGGTCATAGATGTGCTTCTTGATGTAGGTGTTGAGGGCAACATCACCCCACTCCTCCCACTCAGCCCACTGGGAGTCAGGGAGCTCAGAGACACCACCACGTCGGGCAGCCTTCATCACCTCACGGGCAACGGTGACGCTAGCGTCACGGACACGCTCAATGCGGGGGTAGATGAGACCCTTGTGAACCTCCTCAGCAGTCAGAGAACCAGCGAGAGCAGCGGCAGAGGTGTAGATCATCTCATCAGTAACGCGAGAGGCCTTAGCCAAGATGGCACCGAGACCGATACCGGGGAACACGTAAACGTTGTTGCCCTGGTTGGGGTAGTAGGTGGTATGGTGAGATTCGTCACCGAACTTGGCCTTGACGGGGCTGAAGGGAGAGCCAGAGGCGAAGAGGACAGTGCCCTCGGTCCACTCAATGGCCTGCTCGAAGGTGCACTCAGCCTTGGTGAGGGGGTTGCTGAGGGGGAAGAGGATGGGACGGCGGCCAAGACCACCAGCCTCAACGGAGGCCTTAAGGGAGCGGACAATTTCCTCGGTGAAGACACCGAAGGTGGCAGTCAGACCAACAAGAGCGCTGGGCTTGACGTACTCAATGACGTCCTGAAGAGTGCGGTACTGCTGGCCGTCGTTGTCGGTACGAGCAAAGTACTTCTTGTGCTCGGCAAGGCGGTCACCACGGTCCTTGGTGACAAG
Organism: Fusarium piperis; assembly: GCA_027886205.1. Lineage (NCBI taxonomy): Eukaryota > Fungi > Ascomycota > Sordariomycetes > Hypocreales > Nectriaceae > Fusarium > Fusarium piperis. The sequence goes on from RZGM01000085.1 coordinate 53,422, forward strand.
ACCCTTAGTGTCGACAAGCCAGAACTTGTCGCGGGCAGCCTCCTCGCTCAGACCACGGCGAGTGTAGTACTCGACGAGCTGCTTAGCAACACCAACACCAGCGGAACCGGCACCCATGAAGACCAGGCGCTGCTCCTCCAGGGGAACACCAGACTGCTCAACGGCACCAATGTAACTGTGTTGCTGTTAGTCCTGATGTCAAGTGAGATCGGGAGAAAGAGGTTGCTACATACCCAGCCAGGACAACGGCACCAGTTCCCTGGATATCGTCGTTCTATAACTTTGTTAGTGAACATCTTCTTTTCTTCATTCTCTATTCCACTTACGAAGCAACGGTACTGGTCGCGGTATCGGTCGAGGTAGCCAAAGGCCTTCTGAGATTCAAAGTCCTCGAACTGCACGACCATGTTGGGGAAGACGTCACGGACAGCCTCCATGAACTCGTCCATGAACGCCTGCTGCTCCTCGTAGGCAGGGCGCTTCTGTCGCAGACCCAGGTAGAAGGGGTCCTTGAGGTTCTCCTCGTTGTTGGTACCACAGTCGAGGACGATGGGGAGGGTCTTCTGAGGGTGGATACCAGCAGCGCCGGTGTAAAGAGCGAGCTTGCCGATCTACAGCGAAACTATTAGTTAGTGTCCTCGAGATACGCGAGCCGCGGCGAATTCGACTTACCGAGATACCGACACCGTTGATGCCCAGGTCACCGAGACCAAGAATACGAGAACCGTCTGTCACGACGCAAATCTCAGGCTCCTGACAGGGCCAGTTTTGGAGCATAGTGCGGATGGACTTTCGCTGCTTGATGGAGATGTACAGGGCCTCGGGACGGGTGTAGATGCTCGAGTACTGGAGGCAGACATCGCCAATCGTGGGAGTGTAGACGAGGGGCATGAGGTCGCGGATGTTGTCGATGAGGAGGCGGTAGAAGAGGTCGGTGTTGGTCTCCTTGATGGAGGAGAGGTAGAGGTACTTGTCAATGGGAGTCTGGCGGGTATGGATCATCTTCATGGCTCGGGCGCACTGTGTCTCGAAGCTCTCCATAGTGTGGGGGAAGAGGCCGGTGAGGTTCTTGGAGGCGCGCTCCTCGGGGGTGAAGGCGAGACCTGGAGAGGTTGAGGTCAGCGGCGGGCATTGGAGCGGGCGAGCAGGTCACAGGGCATGGGAGGAAGAGCGACATGATCCATTATCGGTTCATGAGCTTGGGGAGGGTATGCGATGGTGAACGCAGAGCTAAACCAAGCTTCAAGTGAAGCACAGGCGGGAAGCATCATGCAGCAACACCATGGTGATGTTGACAACAAGTGTTGATCAAGGGAATATTGAAGCTTACCTTTGTTCCAGAGAGGCTCTCGCACAATCTGGTAACCAGCAGCATTCGACTCGTCGAGGTACTGGGTAGTCCGGTCCTGCTGGATCTCGGCATAGTGGTCTTGGGCGTAGCCACGGTGTTGGTCGAGGGCAGTCATCTTGATCTGTTCTTCAATCTTGGAAAGGTCGACAGAGGACATGGGATTTGAATCTGCAAGTCTTCGCCTAGAAGGGGGACATGGGCCGGTTAGATATAGATGTTGACAGTGGGAGGAGCAGGAGGGAGGGAGGGAGGGGGGCGGAAGAAGGGGGGTACACACGATGACGAGGTTGATGAGCGAGAGCGAGGCGTGGCAATGTCAGAGCTGGCGGTGCTATAGGGAGACGACGACGCCATGGACATGGACAGTAACAGATGGGGTGACGGGAACTGGGACGACGGGGAGTAGGATGAATAGGAGAGACGGGGGAGCGGCAGTCGAGGGCGACGAGTATTAGTAGTCGCGGTGACAGCAGACGAGCGGGTGAGAGCAGACGATGTCGCGGATCGCAAGGGGCCACTAGCGAGGAAAAGTCGGTTTAAGACGTTTTGGGCGGATCCGGGTCCCGAAGGCGAGGCCACCGTCATGGTCGAGAGCGTCTGGCCCATGCGAGCGAGTTGGAGTCAGTCAGAGAAGAGGGACTCCAGGAGATACCGGAGTATGGGGGAGGGCAGCAGGGGTAAGCTCGGGGGGGTCGGGGGGTCGGGGGTGGCTGTTGGTTGGTGCCGGGCAGGGTATGTAAGTAGGTAGCTTTGTTGATGCAATGGATGAACGGATTTCAATGCAATGATGCTGTGGATGCCGATTCCGACGGTGGTTGATGCGTATGTGTGTGTGTGCTGCTTGCTTGTTGTAAAAGATCTTCCTGTAGCTATTCTGCCTAGTCGAAAAGACGGAGAAAAGAACCGATCGAACTAGAGAGACGGCAACGGACAAGAGCAACTTTTTTGGTCTTACACCCTGTCAAACAAGAGAGGCGGGCTCTGTGTCCTTCACTCTGGCGCCAACGGAAAAGTTCTGCGGGACGACCGAGTGAGCTTAGCACATCCCTGCAACTTTGACTTCTTGGGCGGATGGGCGGACGGGCGGAGTAACGTCAGAGGGGGGAAAGCCAAGGGCGTGCAAGTGCAACATTTCCTCAAGGTGAGAAGCTGAAGCGATTGATTGGATTGCATTGGGAATGATGTCGACGGGTTGGTGGGATGCCGCCTGTGGGAATGGATGGGGAAACCGCATGGGGGAATTATTTCTTTGGGCATTGGGGCTGAATGGTGAGTGGAGGGTGGGGCCCGGTGGAGAAGCCCTGGGATGACCGCGTGGGAATGGGACCTGGGAAGGAAGCATGCATGGCAAGGGTTGTTGATTGGGGTTATCGGTGTATCGGGGGGGGGGGGGGGGGGCAGGATATTGAGGTACCCGGGGCATGGGTACATGGGTGGGGTACGTACCTGGTAGGTCTGATGGAACGAGACCCCTGCTGCGGAAGCTGCAGGTCGAGCTTCTGCGTTCTTTCCTCTTGGGGCAGAGGTCACCCGCCGACGGCCTAGAACAACTGGGCTTTTTTGTGTGTGTGTGGACGAGCAAGAGTCGTTCTCTATGACTCTTTTTTGAAAGTGGCTTTTTTTCCAAGGTGAATCACCTGGAAGATAACAGAGTCGGGATGATAATGATGATGGCGGCGGCTGTGCTGCTGCAAAGTGGCCTGTGGAGAGCGTGTACGTGCGTTGCTTCACGATGCGCTGGGATGTAATATGATGCTGTCGTGTCGTGTCGTGTCGTTGATCAGCGATATGTCCACTTTCTCCGCTGCTCGCACACCGGGAAAAGGGCGAAACCATGTGCGTGTGAAAGCACGCCAGAGCAGGACTCGCACCCCCAGATGTGATGGGATAGGTTGCCTTGCCTTTTGGGATCAACAGGCAGCTTTCTTTACAGCCTTGGACGGGATATAACGGTCAAAACGTGCCCCCCGGGCGGGTAAAAAGCGACACGGGCTGCAAAGGGGGTATGCTGCGGCGAGCGCTGGCCTCGCGGAATGGAATGGAAGGGCTTGTTGACAATGGCCCTTGATGGGGTGATGGTGGGGGTCACGTCACGTTGTCGGAGGACGTTTCCTGGCCAGAAGGGGATTTTTTCTGCTGGGTTGTCGATTTGTCTGTTTGATGTTGAATGATATTGCTGATAGGGCGGAGGGGGGGGCGTAGGGAGGGCAATTTCCAAGGGGAGAAAAAAAGAGTGATTCGTCTCAGTAGCTTTGGCTTTAATGGTATGTTTCAAAGCCCTAACATCAGTCATTATCCTACGACTCTTTCGTCCTATCTCATTATCGGTCACCCTTTCTGGATCCCTCAGCACCAATGGTTCTCTTTCTTTTTTCGTTGGGGCTGACGGGGTTGGTTGGAGTCATGCCGATGGCTGCCGTCTTCAAAGACAGCGCAGCTATTCACGGGGGACACGGAGGACGGACAGCAGCCCGACCTTTACGGCTCCGACTACGGGGGCCTATGCCGCTACCAAGTGGGTAACATGGGGTTCCATGTCCATGCTTTGTTGCATGTCGTGTCTTTTTTGGAAGAAAAAATGTCAGACATATTTGAGATTTCCGTTTGACAAGGGTTGGTCAGTGATGCTTTGTAACATGTACGTAGCAGAACAGGAGACCAGGGGGTCATTGTGGCTTGGCTCATCAGGATCGATGCCGGTTGGACGACGATTTCGAGGGCGGTGATGGGGTTTGAAAGTGGTCTGAAGACGACGTCTTGACGAGATTGGCAAGGCAGAGGTCAATGCCCCTTGGATTCACCTTTGCCTGAAAAAAAAAATGTCTCCGTCGTATTACATGCATCGTGGTCTTACGCTCGAGGCGTCATCAAGTTTTGAACCCTATTTCAGATTAAAAATCCCGTCAACTTTTTCATGGGAAAAAAAAACAATCGGGGCTTCAACTCCCGGTATGAAAGAGAAAGAGAGACTCCACTGAGAACCCGAAGATACCCACTCCGCGTTGTAAGAGCTCCTCCGGCCGACGGCGAACTACTACATACGTCCCGTTAGCCAAAAGTGTAATTGGGATGGGCCGGGTGAGACCTTTCTCACATTATGCGACGAATCTGTAGATTTTCATGATCCTCCCTGGGCTTCTAGACGCTCGCTGCCCAGGCTTGGAAATCGGGCACTAACTGGGGACCACCTCCGCTCACCGGCACCAAATCTGTGGCCGCCGCCGGGCTGCTATGGATTTCTTGACCTATGGACCACCTACGCCCCGTTGGGAAAACGTTTACGCAGTCACACGAGCTCGGTAGCGCTTGTTAAGCGCTTCTGGGCCCTGTTGGAAGAGCCTGTGCTGTGCTGTATTACACGTCGTGTCTCAAACTGCATGCAACTCCGTATTATGCTGGGAATCGATTCAAACTCGAGGCTGGCTCATGCTGTGTGTCTCAAGGATCTGCACCAGGTCCCATCCAGGTGAAAGGTCAAGGTCCCAGGTGACGGCTTGACGGCCTCCCACGACCCTCACATCGGCACGCGGACCAGTCAGAGTGGGCGCTTATGCCTCATTGGGCCAGGCGACATTGGATCCATCCCGTCCACGGATGGATCTGTTTGCTTTAGCCAGAAGACCCGCTAGTGAAGGTGAGTGAACAGAGGCGACCACAACCGCTGCCACTTACAACGACGATATTACAGGCCTCATCTCATCCAAGGGATAAGAATCTCCTGAGCGGTTCACCGAGATGTAGAAAAGAGCGATTTGAAATCACATCACACGAGCCAACGTTACGGCCCGACCCTTCAGCCTGGCCTGGCAAAAGGGGGTAGCGGTATGCGTAACAAGACGAAATACCAAGAACCATGTTCATCGAACCGTGCAGGACCTGCCAAGCCCTGACCGAGTGTCCTCTCTGGGGGGTCGGCACGATGGCTTCCCTTGCCGGGTCCGGGGTTCGGCGAGTCGTTGCGTGTCCGGTTCACTCGAGACGCTGACTCTTGAGGGTTTCCAAAGAATCAATGCTGCAGAGAGATGGCAGCAACGGCTTTGGGCCCCGTCCTCCGTGACGGAGACAGACACAAAAAGGGCGGGAGAAAAAGGAATACAGTCACGGTGAGAGAGCATTGCCCCACACCCAGGGCTGGGCTGCATGCGTTGCCGTTCCTGTTACTTGCTTCTGCTGAGATCCAATCCCATCACCATCTCGGCCCCCGCGCGCGCCATTGGCCCACGCCCGTCGTCACACTGGTTGCGTTGCGTGTGTGATACGGTCAGCAAGTATACAGTACCAGCCCATGCATTGTGCCTGCAGCTGTTTCCCTTCCCGCAAGATTGCCCTCCCTGGGCAGCTTCTGCTGGGTACGGCTATCTTTAGGCGCGAGGTAGGGAGTACTTGCATACCGAGTCACCGAAGGTGAAAATTGAGAAGGGGAGGGGAAATTGGAAACGTGTGGTTTGTGTGTGTGTCCTCAACGTTTGAATACCGATTACCAAACCTGAGCGGGCATCAACAAACTACCACCCAAGCAAACCCCAATGCTTTTTTTTTCTCAGGTTTAATTGGCATCAGTCATGGTTTTACAGATCAGGCAACAGGTCGCACATCTCTCTTGACCCAGTTCGTGAATAGCATCCGTACCTAACATTGGCAAAACCTGATACGTGAAATCCATTCCCCCAAAAGCATGCCCTCTCATTTGTCGTTTCCCCGGTGGGAAGGCAATGCACACACACACCGTGGACTGAAAGGGGGCTCCACCTTCTTTTCCGTGGGACGAAAACTAGGGAATGTCTCCCGACTTCCAGAATCGCCGTTGGGCTTCCGACTTTGCCCGAGCCCGCACACACAACACACCCCGGCTGAGGGCACGGCGATGCTAGCGCTGCCGCCCCTGCTTGCCAGCGCTACGGGTCAGGCAGGAGCTGCCCCGGCTTGCAAGCCTCCAGCCCGAGGAAAGGTGAGCAAAGAGTGGGAGGGAGTGGTCCAGTCTTGCTCCCCCGGAGCTGCAGGACAGGATAGGGCATCGCATCGCAGGTGCTCCGTACAGGGCGTAAGTACCTGCGCTAATTTGATGCAATTAACGGGTTTTAGAGCGGGCCCGGGCAGGTACATTGTGGATCCCATAGTTGAGGATGGGTGTGTGGATCGGTCTGTGTGGGTCCGGCGGGGAAGGCGCGGCCAGGGGCTTGCTCGGGTACGCCTAACCTCTAGAGGTTCAAGGTCTCGCGGGTCTCACCACGGAATCTCCAGGATGACCTGACTCCACCGAAAGGGCCGCCGCCGGTCAACCCTGACTGCCTGACCTTGTCCTTTTTTCTTTCCCCTTCCTTCACCTCAGCCCGTCCCCACCGTGGCTACGGACTGGGCCCCTTGGCTGTCCCGTTGTTGACTCTGGTTGTCCCTGTTTGTTGTCCTGGCTTGGTTGTCTGATCACGCTGCTCAACTGTCAATAACCTCTGGTTGGCTTCTCTTTGCAAGCTCGACTCTAGCTCAGGTCAAACAGCCATTACGTTATTGGAGCCCACACCGTCACCCCGCATTTCGTCCACACCTTGGATCTTGTTGACTCGCCTGGATCGGCCTCTAGCAACTGTCAACAAAAAATTCAAATCTAGGGGACCGGTGACTCGAACCCCAGCACACAACATGCTTCACATGCACAAGCCACGGAGGCATGGGTGAGACCTGGCATCCATCCATTCATTCCGGACGAGCCTCGGGTTCCTGTGTCAGCTGTGTCATGTGGTTTTGTGTGGTTTCTGAATATTGCCATCCATCCATTGCTACCCTGGACATTTTCGTCTCGATATGCATCACGAGAATGGCAAGAAACTGCGAGATGGGACGTGTCTCCGTCTCGCCGAGCATGTCACTCACTTCTACTACTTCTCTCGAGTTGTACACATCGGTATCCCGGTGATTGCACCGATGTGGCGTTCTCGCAATACGTAACTGAGCATGATTGGCAACCATTCACACCTACAAAACAGTCATACTGCGTTGGCGCTGAACCGAGAGCTCAGGGCAGGCAAACTGACCGATGGCTAAACCAAGCACGTCACCGCGGTAGTTCGTCCACTCCGCTGCCGGCAGCTTCAGGGCCCAGTCTTGGGCAGCTACTCTACGACCTGCCGCCAGGATCTGGACATGCTCCTCGATGGATCCCATCCAGTGTGGCTGCACCTACGGCGTAAGCCACTGGTATCCGAGTTTCGCTCAAGGCCCGTCGGGAATTAAGCATGCAATCCCACGCTGGAGCTGCGTCTGACTCTTCTGTCAACCCTCTTTGGTGCTCCTGCAGCTTTGTCCAAGACCTGACCGAGGCCAGTGGCTGGGGCCTTGGGCCGGCTCGGCCCAAGATGCCGACACCCTTCGACACCAAACCCTGGACCTCGAATCCTCCAGACCCCGACGCTAGCTCAGCCGTGGGAGAAGTCGTGATGGCCTCACTTACAGCTGGGACTCGGTTCGGGTTGCTTCGGTCCAGTAGATCTCTGTAACCACCGCTCGATGGGCCGCCGCCTCCATCGTTGTGCCTTTTACCATCACTAAGCCGCGTCAACAATTACTTCTCGGAGTATCTTGACATGTAGTTAACCGACAACATTGAATAAGCCCTGTGTCTGCTCCCCTGTCCTCGACTTGACCATCACATGGGGGTTTCAACCTCGAACCAGCTAGACATACACCCAATGGTGCTCCAACACCACAGCTTCACTCACACACCTCGAATCCATGCCCTCCTCCATCTCCAGATCCTCGTCCCTCAATATTTCCGGTTCCCCGGGCTCCCCTCTCCACACTCGCCTCTAGCCTCCCCCGCCTCACGTGTCTCGACCTTTAAACTTCAGGTCCAGGGCGAGTCAATCGACGGGTGGTGTTGAGATCTGTTGCTACAATTGGCAATCCCATCCTCCTCCCCGCATTCATCTTCATCTCTCTTCCCGAGCACGAGCCCCTCTGACTCCCCGGACTCTCGCCGAACCCCCGAGGGGGGCGCTCCAAGAGTCACGGCCATCATCTCTCTGACCTTCTGCAGCGTCACGGACAAGGACCGAGAGAGGACCGCTGCGGCCGCGGCTCCGGGCTAGACGAGGTCCCAGATCCTCCAGACTTTGACAAGCTGGGGAATGGAGAAGCTTGTCTGAGCGAGCCGTTTGTCCTAGCTCCAACCCACCCGCCAGAGGTGGAAAGCATCCGTTCCTCCAGATTTCACTGTGACTCTGACTCTATCCGCGACGCCACCGCTAGACTCCCCACGTTTTGCATCTGAGCCTCGGAACATGTCCTTGAAGAGCAGCAAGAGTCAGAGCAAAGCTTCAATGGGCAATGACACATGCGCCGATACCGGCAGCCAAGAAGCAGCTCTGACCACAGCTTAAGATCAAGCAAGCTCATAGCTATGACCGGGGAGCTTGCGCTTGCACATGGGTTCAGCTCATCCTCGGCACGGCATCTGTCGTATACCTAGACCGCCATGGCAGATGTGATCGCTTGTGACTGCATCTTTCCTTGTAGAATTACATGTCCTGTATACTCCTCCCTATCCCATGAATGAGTACCAATTACATCATGCATATGCAGCAGTTCGCGGGTGAACGGGCATCTCCCTTGACGCCCTCACCTCGTTACTTTTGTGACCTCGAAAAATGAAATGCATGAATGCGCCTGTATGTATAGCGGCGTCCCCAGAGCCGCAAGTAGACAGTGGTAAACCCTCCCCATTATCTACTGCATGATCCCTGTCCTGTTCCTCAGCTCACACCCCCTTTTGTCCCTATTTGGTGTCGTCCCTGCCCGCCTCGGTCACCTTCCGGCTGGCCCTCTCGATCTTCTCCATAGCCTTGTCGTCCAAGAGGCTCCACCACCGCCGTAGACCCTCGGCGTACTTGACATCATCCGCGGTAAGCTCGACGGGCGGGCCCTTGACCTGCGGCTCCATCTCCACGCCCGCCTTTTCAAACACGGCCCACGCCGACGCATCCCCCGCCCGGAGCCCAAAGCCCCGGCCCTTCATCGACACCACCTGGAACCGCCGGAGGAGGACCACATCTCCGACGTGGACGGCCGGCATAGCGGCGAGGTGTGGCCGGAAGATGTGGGCCACACAGACCCCGGTGGGAGCCACCGATGGATCGGTGAGATTCAAGGTGAGCATGTAATCCCGGGGCCCGTGTTTCGGTCGGTGTGCCTTCTCCGGCGTGGCTGTCGCTATGGCCAGGATGTCGGTTGTTTTGTTCAGTGAGTTTCTGAGCGATTTGAGTGACAGGTAGTCAGGCATGCTCGTGCGCAGGCTCCTAAGCAGCTGCAGTTTGACTGTGCCGACATTTTCGTCCTCGGCTGCTGTAGCAGCAGACCCTGCAATCGATGGTGACTTGAGCGCCGCCGAAGACGCCCCTGGTGTATCTCCTCGAAGCTGTAGGCTTCGAGAGGCTGACCGAGTTTCACGCTTAGGGGTCTCGCGTCTATGATCCGACGTCCGGCGGCTTCGTGTCTGTCGTGTCGAAGGGCTCGACGCCTTGATGAGGCGGATGCTGGGGTCATCCTCTACCCTCTGACGGGTCACTCTCATTGACCCTGGCGAGCTGTTTTCTGCGCTCGCAATGCTCTGACTATCGGCAGCCTTTCTCTTTCCTCTGCCCCTGCCTTCATCTGCCTGCAGTGATGCTCTCGCCAACTGGAGGCTAGGATCATTCTGCTCCGCCTTGCTGCGCGTCACACGAACCGATCCCGTTGGGCTGATGTGCTTGGCATGGCCGTCCCCATGTGTCGGTGCGGCCGATCCTATGGCCAATAGAATACTGGGGTCAGGCTGGGAGAGGTCGGCATGGTCGGATGATTTGCTTGACCTATGGCGCCGGCTGCGCAGGGACTTGGTGACAGGGGCCACTTCGGGCGCCCGCTGAGCGGTTCTTGATGGCGTTTCGTGATGTTCTTCGGTCTGCACAGTCTGGGGAGACGATTTGGGCACTGAAGCTGTGGGGGAGAATGGGACAGGGCTTGCATGCTGAAGGGTGGCGTCTGGTCGGACGGGGGAGTGCTGAAGGATTTCGGCCATGATCTGATCCTCTGGGCCTACATCATCTTCTTCAACGGGAATGCCTTGGTTGGTCGTGGCCGTGGTAAGGGTGACGGCCATCTCGACCTCAATTTCCTGCTGTGTCTCGCCAGGAGTGGGAAGATGGGCGTCGTGGTGGTCGTTCGAGATGAAGGATGTAGCCTGAGAAAGCAAGGGTGCTTCTCTGTTGGTGTCTTGGGATGCCTGTGTGTGAGAAAACTGCGTTGGCGGGGGGGACATCTGGCCATGCGTTGCCGGCTGCCCATCACTGCCAGCTTCCCCGGCACCCTCACCGTGGCCCGTTTGGTCTACAGGGCTTGTTGGCTGCTGAGCCGCTGCTGTCAGCTCATCAGAAGCATCCTGCATTGTGGCGTCAGGGGATTCGGCTGGATCCTGGCCTTGGGATTCTCGAGCTTCCACGACGGCTTCTCGATCGTCTGGGGCTGCACCCCCCTTCTCCCCGGTCAGGGCCATCCCCGCTGCGGGAGCGGTTGGCGATTTCGATGGCTCGACGCCATTTTCTGGGGTACCGCGTGGTCCTGCAAACGCTTCTTCTCTAGCCTGGGCATCGACTGGGGTGACCTTGTCTTTGTCTTCCGCCAATGGTCCCTGTGCGCTCTCCGCAATCGTGCCATCGACTTCTTTGCTGACAGCAGTAGTCGTGTCAGCAATCTCTAGAGATACGGTCGCTGTTGGCTCCTCGGGTGCCTCATGCGTTTCATCGACATCCATGGCCTCAGCCTGTGCCTCGGTCGTGGCAGTGACAGTGGCAGGGTGAGCCTCGTCCGAATCGTTCGTGTTAGTGGTTTTGTTTTCCGCCTGGTCTTTCGATTCCTCAGCCAAGACGGGCGCATCGTTCATCTCCACGTCAGCCGATATTTCATTCTCCGGAGCCGCTTCGGGTTCTTCATCTTGTCTAGCCTGCGACCCTTGTGCTGGCACAGATTGCGGAGATTGAATCGCCGGAGCCTGGTGCGCAGATTCCACATCTGGGATCTCCTTATCAGGAGGCGCACCCTCATCATCTTTACTTGCGTCTGTTGATTTCAGATGTGCTGGTTCGGTGTCGAGTTCCATCTCGCCGGCAGAAGGTTCAGCAGAACCTCGGGCATTGTCTAGTTCCTTTGGTCTGCTGGGGGAAGCGGCTTCTGCCTCGACAACTTGACTTGCCTCCTCTAGATCTGCGCGTGGTGATTTTTCTGCTGGAGGCTCTGGCTTTGACTCTGACTTTGGTTGAGTGACTGACTCTTCTGCCACCTCCTCTTCGGGCTTTTCCTCCTTGGATTTCTCCTTTGGTGGGTTTTCTGGCTCTCCAGCTTGCTCGGGTTCCCGCTCTGGTTCAAGTTCTGGCTTCGGCGCTGAACTTGGCTCTGGCTGCTTTTCTTGTTCGGGTCCGGACTCTTGTGTGAGGTCTGGTTTCTGTTCGGGCTCCGGTTTTGGCTCTACCTCGGGTTCTCGTTGGAGTTCCTGCTCTGGCTCCCGTTCTGGCTCCTGTTCTGGCTCCTGTTCTGGCTCCTGTTCTGGCTCCTTCTCCTGTTCTGACTCCTTCTCCTGCTCTGGTTTATCTTCATCTTCATCCTCAGAATCAGAGAGCAAGCTGATGAAAACAGGCTCCGCAAGAGGGACAAATCGACCAGGAGGACCAGCTCTTGCGTCGCCGTCTTCCTCCTCCTCTTCTTCTCCCTCTTCCTCATCGTAGGAACCTTCCTCTCCCGAGTAATATTCGCCCTCCGCATCAGCATCGGTGCCTTCGTACTCCTGGCCCTCTCCTTCGTAGCCTTCTTCGTACATTTCTTCCTCATAGTCATCGGGCTCTTGATCCAATTCCTGCTCTTCCTGTCCAGCGAGCTCCTCATCTTCATCCGCTTCGTCTTCCTCGGGGTTCATGATCTGTGCCTCTACGTCGTTGTTCAGGCCTTCTTCTTCAGAGGACTGGACATCGTCATCGTCATCATGTGCGCGGTCGTAGTTCCGTAGATCGTAATCGTCACCAGGTTCATCGCCCCCATCCCGGTAATGCTCTGCCTCACTCGAGGGTTCCTCAAGTCTAGGCTCCGGCGAGGCATCCAAGGCGGCGTCTTCGACCAGACCCTCCCCTGAAGGCGAAAATGGTTCAGCACTTGCTTCTCTGCTAGGCGATGAACTCAAGATTTCAACTGGGTTGTCTACATCGCTTCTAGCGATTGCTGTAGAGAACGGCCCAGCTGAGGCCTCAGGTGCCCACGCATTCTGTGGCGATCGTGAGGGGGCGTCGAATACTGGATGTAGAGCTGACGCTGAATCAAAAGAAACTTGATGGTCTGTAGGCTGAGGGCTGATGTGCGATTCATGCCCGGAAAGACTTGGATGCGAAACGGTGCTTTCAGGAGGGAGATGAGTGGTATCCAGGAATTCTGCTGGGTAGTCCTCTGCCCTCGCACCGCGACTGGGCGATTCTGGTGCCGCATCTTGGTCGTGGTCTGCAGGGAAAAGACCTGGAGCAGATGGGAAGAGCACGGTCTGAGGCGTGAAGCCGAATGTGAGCCCGGTATCGATGTGACTTGGCGAGTGACTGAGTAGATCGGGATGCGCCTCGGGGTGGAGATGTTGATGCCCCTCTGCATCTCCTTGAAACTGCAAGGAGTGATCTAGCATCGCATTGTCTGCCCCGATTGGCTTGGTTCTCGGGAGTGGTGTTGGAGTCGCCTGCGGAAAGCCAAAGGTAGGTCGCGATTCGGCCAAAACTTGGACACTAGCCATGGGGGTAAAGTCGACATCCGCTGTCTGACACCCCTGATCGATCATGGACGGCCGCGGTGGCGTGGGCATTGGTGTATCTTCGACTGTGCCATTTTGACCAAGGGAACCGTTTGTTTGGGGCGCGTCGTCTGCTTCCTGGGAAGCCTCATCGGGTTCGGGGCTGGGAGACTGGCTGGTATACCTCCAAGCATTGGCAGGTAGACTGAACCTCGAGCGCTTCTTCGACTTGGCCTTTTTCGTGGTTTCCTCATCGAAAATGTCCAAGCCACCCTCGAATAGCCCTCCGTATGAAACTCGAGCTCGCTTGAGAAAGGCAGGTGACGAAAACTCTTCTGGTTCTCGCTCAGGAGCACTTCGTTTGGCTGGCAGAGAGATGTGTGGGGATCGCGGTGAGGGTATCGCAAAATCGGTGTTGGGTATGGTGATGTCAACAGGCGCAACGCTATCTGTCTGGCCATTGGCTGCTTCGGGTTCCGTGGCTGGTGAGTCGATGTTGATGACTTCCTCTTGTTCTGAATCAGGCCTGCGGATGCTTAGGATCAGGCGATTATTGAATTCGAGTTGCCATTCGAGAGTACTGCCAGCAACCTGCGTCTGTGTCTCGTTCTTCTCCCATTTCACTCCTTCCAAGCTTAAGCGGATCTCATCGCCACCTCCTAGAGAAGCATCCGAAATAGCTTTTGCTGAAGCGCCATGGAAGCGAATGCGCACCTGTCCCTTTTCGCGTCGAAGTCGAAAGTCGCGCTCGGCTAGTAGAAATGCGATTGATTTGTTGATGATGCTGAAGGGCCATGTAATGGTGATGGTACCGTCGACAACTCGTCTATTCTGATCAGAAACATCCGGATTCAGCTCGGCGATGGCGGTGAGTTGGCCATCGCGAAGGATCTCTGCTGGGGGTTGGGTGTCGGTCATGCTGGCTGAATCGCAAAGTCGACCGCGTTGACGGGGAGCCGCTCGGTCATGGAAAGGGAGAGTAACGTTCTATCTCAGATCATGAGGTGTCGCCTGAGATATGAAGCTAGTAGAAGCCCTCAATATCGATGATACATGGCGAAGTAATTGTTTGCAGTCTCGGGATGCGCGTCTTGGTCGTTGATGATTGTTCGGTTGGTTGTGGTCACAAGTAAAAGGCAGGCAAGCTCCCAGCACAAAGAGGTGGAATGAAGCTAAGCTTCCGTGGGGACTGTCCAAAAGAGGAAGGCGGTGGAAGTGGCACTAACATTTTTTTACGTAGTAGCACATCTCAAAACCGCCTTATCTTGGCGCATTTGAAAGACCCGGCCACTAATAATCGGCGTCGATCCATTCGGCACTGCTCGTGAGCCGGGGCAACTCCCGTCTGCTTACCATATCAATGGACGGCGACCTCGAGTCACGTAAGTTAGGTTGGTTAGTAGCCGGCGTGGGCGAGCCGGAGCGAGAACGAGGCACCCACGCACAGCAAAGCACGATGTCGAAATAGTTCCACCCCCCACTCGACGTGTTTTTGGTGCGTGGAGGAGGGCAATCATCGTCGAACGATTTCTCATCTTCCATATATAGACGGAGGAGAATTGATCTTGTTTGACAACACTGCACTGCCTCGACAAGCAAGCAGGCAAGCAAGACGCCGTGATCACTCGGTCAGTCTAATCATGGGCTCCTACCCTCTGGCGTCGTTCGACGTCCGCAAGATCGCCATCATTGGCGCTGGCCCGGCTGGGCTGTCGGCTGCCAAATACCTCACGGCGCAGGGGTCCTTTGACCAGATTGTCGTCTTTGAGCAGCAGGATGAGGTCGGTGGCATCTGGAACTACAGCGGCCTTGCTCCAGGAACTTGCCCGGTTCCCCAGGAGGACCCCTTCTATCCTCCCAGTGAGCCTATACGCTGGTGCCAAGGCGCCGCACCCATCTTTACCTCGCCCATGTACGAGGAGCTTCACGCCAATATCCCCCAGTCTGTCATGAGATTTTCCTGCCAGCCCTTCCCCGACGATGCCAAGCTGTTTCCTGAACGGACCATGATCCAGGACTACCTGCTCAAGTACGCCGAGGATGTGAAGCCCCTAATTCGCTTTTGCCAGCGGGTCAACCGGGTGACTCTGAAGCCGCAGGAGAATGGTCGAGACAGCTGGGAGGTTGAGGCGCAGTCGACGGTCGACGGCGACATCGCTGTTGAAGACTTTGACGCTGTGGTCGTCGCCAACGGTCACTACACGACCCCCTTCATCCCCAACATGAAGAACCTCGCCGAGTTTAACGAGGCATATCCCGGCGTCATCACCCACTCGAAGCAGTACCGCACTCCCCATCCCTTCAACGACGAAAAGGTCGTCGTCGTTGGCAACGGCCCCTCCGGCCTGGACATTGCTCTGCAGATCAACCAGCAGTGTAGGAAACCAGCCATCTTATCTGTGCGGCATCCTACTGCCCTAGACAGGCTAGCTCATTCGGGGTGCGAAGAGGCGGCTGAGATTGACGAGTTTCTGATCGAGGAGAAGGGGGTCCGCTTCAAGGATGGCCGGGTCGAGAGGGACGTTGACGCCATTGTCTTTTGCACCGGCTTCCTTTATGGCTTCCCCTTCCTCCCAGACCTCAATCACAAGCTCGTCACGACGGGACGAGGTGTTCACGGGTTATACAAGCATGTATTTCACATCCAGCATCCTACTCTCGTCTTCCCTGGCCTCAACATGAAGGTAGCCCCGTGGCCGCTCTGCGAGAGTCAAGCAGCGCTCTTCTCGGCGGTGTGGTCCAACAACCTCAGCCTGCCGAGTCAAGATGCCATGGAAGCGTGGAGCCAGGCACTAGAGCAGGAAGAGGGGGATGCATTGCATGCGTTTGGTCCCAACGGGGATGGCCACTACATCAATGAGCTGCATGACTGGGTCATGACGGCCCAGCGGCCGGGCAAGGAGCCTCCGCGGTGGGATGATGAGCACATATGGCAGCGCAGCGTCTTCCTCGAGGCCAAGGCGCGCTTCGAGCAGCTGGGATGCACGGCGCAGACACTTGAAGAGATTGGATTTCACTACCAGCCTGGGGCATAGTCGCCGAAAAGAGGAGGGAAACGAAACGAAACGGCCTGCGACGGAGAAGCCGAGAGGATAGGAGCCGATAGACTATTTCGCCATTTGTTAAGCCCAAGACGTTTTACGTTTTACGATATAAGATCCGCTTCTCCAACCCTCGTCGTGCGCCTTCATTGAAGGGCGCAGACAATAAACAAGATGCATCTGCGAGCAGTGGTTGGCCCATCCCGCTCTACGTCCGACGACCCCCCGGGGAAAAAAAGAACCGATTTATGGGGGAGTGCGAATGGTGCAGCGAAGCGATGTTGTGATGGTGGATTAGAATGACGGGAGTTGCTGTGGATTTGTAATGGTTGGCGTGATGCCGCCATCGGGGGATACGATTTACAAAGAGGGTCACGGCTAGGTAGGCCTGCTTCAAGGGGACTTGTACTTGAAGGGCCCTCACCTCTCGTGATTTCTCATCATAATCGTATCACGGATCTCAGCTTCAACAGTCGCCAATCTATAGAGAACCTCAGCCATGGCTCCCTCTGCAAGCATTGATACCACTGCTGCCGCCGCCGCTGCGGCACAGGCTGCGGCGACCCTCAAGGGCCTGCCTCACCCCAAGGACCTGTCGCACCATTATTCGCAGGTCACCAAGAACCGGGTCCAGAGCAGGATCAAGGCCTTTTACAAGTTTATCCAGACTCCTGGTATCAGCAACTTTTCCGGAGGTGAGTGTTTTGCAAGTGTTTCTTCCCCCGCGCCGGCATCTCGGGGCGGAGCGGGGCCGGTTCGATATCGGAGCTTGGACCGTTACCTCGGACCAAACGTCTGTATTTCCGAAAACTGACATGATGCTTTGACAGGAATGCCCAATGTCAAGTACTTTCCATACGACACACTAGAAGCCGACGTAGCAACCCCTGAACGGTGGCAGCCCTCGCCAAACACTCCCGCCGAAGTCCAGCAGCAACTTGACGAGACGTCGTCCAACGGCTATTCTAACGGCAAGGCCAACGGTTCAAAGGATAGAAACGCTCCCCAGGACCCTGACTACAAGAAAACCACAGCGCACATCACAATTCCCAAGGTCCTCCTCGAGCCGGACCGCACCAAGAAGGTCGACCTCGCGACCGCTCTCCAATACGGCCTCGCCGCTGGCTACCCACCTCTGCTATCCTTTGTCAAGCAGTTCACCAACCAAGTGCTGCACCCCAGCGTCCCGTATCATGGCGGCGCGGATGTGATCCTCAACAACGGCGGCACGGATGGCTTCTCCAAGGTGCTCCAGCTCCTTGTCGACCCCTGGTATGAGGGAGTTCACCCCGTGACTGAGCGGCCGGGCATGCTGTGCGAGACTTTTGTTTTTGGAAACGTGCTTACGCAGTCTCGGCCTCTTGGAGTCCAGGTTGTGCCTGTCGAGCTTGATCGTGAGGGTATGCTGGTGGAGGGACCAGGAGGTCTGAGGGATGTGCTTGATAACTGGAATCCTCAGAATGGCCGACGACCACATTTCCTATACACAGTGACGTGAGTGGTTAAAGATAGCTGACTAGACGAAAACGCAATCGCTAACTGTTCGCCAGTATGGGACACAACCCCACAAGCGGCGTCTTGGGAATCAAGAGGAGAAAGGAGATCTACGCCCTCGCCAGCAAATACGACATCATCATCGTTGAGGACGACCCGTACTGGTACCTTCAATTCCCCTCGGCCGCCGTCCATGAGGCAAGACTCAGGGGGCACTCAGCTCCTCGACACATTGAGACGCACACGCCAGCAAAGACGTCTGGCTACGAGTTTATCGACTCCCTCGTACCCTCGTATCTGAGCATCGACGTCGACGGCCGTGTCATCCGCCTCGATACCTTTTCCAAGACGGTTGCCCCTGGTTGTCGATTGGGCTATGTTACCGCCCAGCCTGCCATCATTGAGAGAATCACTCGGTAAGTGCTCACAGTCCCGGTCAACATTGAGACACCACTGACACAGATTACAGAATCACCGAGGCCAGCACCAGCCAACCCTCAGGCTTTGTGCAAGCCTTGATCGCCCAGGTCCTCCTCGGCCCGCACTCGTCGGCCCTGCAAGAGTTTAGCGCCCTTTCCGAGTCTGACAAGGCCAACTTCAAGGGCTGGAAGCTCGACGGCTGGGTGCGCTGGCTGGCTGGTCTCCGTGGCGAATACGAGCGTCGCATGACACGCATGTGCACCATCCTCGAAGACAATGCCTTCCAGCTGCAGCAGTCAACGCCCGAGCGACCAGACTCGGACTGGGACGTCATCACCAAGACGAAGCTCTTCGAGTTCGACTGGCCCCGTGGAGGCATGTTCGTCTGGCTGCGCATCCACTTCGAGCAGCACCCCCTCTTCAACGCCCGCGGCACTGACGTCCCCGTCATCAACGGGACGGAGCTGGCAAAGGCGTTCCTCATCCACAGCACCCAGGCTCCCAACCTGGTGCTGGGCAGCCCCGGCGGCATGTTCAGCGCCACCCCCGAGATCCTGGCCGAGCATGGCTGGAAGTACGTGAGGCTGTGCTTTGCCGCCGAGAGCGATGAGAATATCGATGCTGGCTCGTTGAGGTTCTCCAAGTCGGTTCAGAACTTTTTCAGAATCACTGATGTTGCCGAGATTGAAAAGTTGATTGCCGAGTTGTAAGCGGAAAAGGAAAACAAGATGAAATCGTAAAAGTACCTATGCCAAGATACTGAATACGACATCTACTCGAGATATACCAATGTTGCTCAATATGTGTATGGTGTACGTTGATGAATGAATGACAACTCCATGTAAAGAAACAATCCTGAGAGATATTGCTGGACTTGTAACCTCACAACCCTAGGGTATTAGTATGCCGTGTGTCAAGACAAGGTCACGCTGAATCTCACACACATCACATCAATGCTTGAGAAATGACGCAATTCACAACGCTCAATCATTACGAACATCAAAAGTACGGAACCAATGCCGAGTCTAGGCTGGAATTCATATCAAATCTCTGATTCATTTTTAAGAGCTCAACCTTCCAGAAGCCATTACGCCTCGATATCAAATCACGCCAGACCCATCACCGGTTTCCCTCCCAGCCTGCTGCACACCCAGCAAGTCGAGAATCTTAGTTCTGCTTCTTCTGAGACTCCTGGGCGAACACGGAGGCGTAGGGGTTCAGGCGAAGCATGACCTGCTTGTTCTTGAGAGGGTTCTTCTTCTGGACAGCAGCCCGTCGGGTGACGGCCTCGCCCTTGGGAGCGTTGAGGGAGCTCTGGATTTCGGAGCTGTTGATCAGGCGGGTGAGGTCGGCCTGGGAGACAACGTTGGAGGGGAGGAGGAAGTCCCGCTTGTGAGCGGAGGCCTCGGTGGTGGAGCCGTAGATCTGGTCGAGGGCCTTGAAGGCGGCAGAGGTCCAGACGATGAATCGGCCGAGGTGACCACCAGGGGCGAGCTGGAGGAGGTTGAGGGCAGTGACGGGGGAGGTCTCGACACCGGGGATGTTGCGGAAAGCGGTGACGAGCTCCTTGCCGTCAGTCTCGGCATCGTAGATGACGAGAGGGCCACGTCGCTGGCGGTGGCGGCGGCCACGGAGCTTGCCCTTGCCAGCTCGGAGCTTCTTGGACTTCTTGACCTTCTCAATATCGGCGCCGGCACCGACAGCCTTCAGGAGGCTGAGAGCGGCAGCGGTCTTGGCAATAGCGGCAGCCTCGAAGAGAGCAGAGTCGACAACGAGGGGAACCTCAGGGACGGAGCTGACCTGGTGGCCACGGGCCTGGAGCAGGGGAACGGCAGCAGAGGCAGCCAGGGCGGAGCAGACAGCATATCGCCTGGTTTCGAGGTTAGTTTTCGCTCTGTTGACCGTTTCTTCACCGGGAAAAAACTCACTTCTGGCCCTGGTTGACCTTGATGTGCCACTTTCGCCAGATCTTGGTAGGGGCGAACATGCGACCGGAACGGCACATGTTACCGAAGGCGGCCTGACCAGCACGGTGGGTACCACCACCAGAGACACGGGGGATACGGGCGACGGCACGACCTGTGGAAGTTTCTGTTAGCAGCTGTTTCCTTCGTTGTTGTGGTGGTTTCCTGAAGCATCTCCTCCTCTTCTCGTGGATGCTATCCATGCCCCATCGCCCACAAAAATTCCCCTCCAATTCCTCCAAGTCGATAAAAAAAAAGTTCTTCACATACCAGTTCCCCAGGACTCAGCAGAGGTCTGGTGACCAGCCTTCTCGCTCACAGCATAGGGCTGTCGCTTGTTCTTGGCGATACCGGTGTGAACCTGCTGGACAATGTCCGGTCGGATCGGGCTGGTGAAGACGGCGGGAATGGCGTGGGTAGCTCCAGTGGGAGCACCATCTTTGCCGATGATGGAGACGGTAGGTCGCGAAGCCATTGTGAAGGTTGGGACTTGGACCTGGCGAGGGTAATTGAGTCAGTTGAGGTCTGGAAGGGAAGGGTTGGTGTTCAAGTCTCACCTTGTTCGTCGTGCGGCGTCGAAATTGGTGATGGAGTGGGAGGTTGCAATTCGGGCGCGATAAATTTCACATCGATTTTTTGGTGGGCGCCAGGCGGGACCCTAAGCCCCACCACCAACTCCGCCCTAGCGAGTGGCACGTGACCGTGGAGCTCCCCTGCTGTCGGATGCACTAACAAGAACACCATGGCCCAACTCCACGGCCCAACTACACTAGCCAGAGAATGCAAAATGCTCTAGTCGTATCAGCTCTCATACAGCTTCGAAGCAATCAGGATTCTACCTATTTATCGTATTTCCACAATGACATTGAAGTTCTTCATCTTAGCATACGTACGTACATGCATGTCATCATTATGCCTAGTCTAGGTATTTTCAAGATGCAGATGGCCACTCCGTCCCGAACCGTTCCCTGTCCCCCCGTCTCCCGTCCCCATCACTCCCATCTCTTCCACTCCTGTATCAACTTGTCCACCTGCTCATCCACCCACTCCTCGTCGTTTCCTGACCTATCCAATTTGGCCAACTTGTCGTGGATCCTGGCCTCAATATCCATCCTCTCAAGCACCTTGTTTTCTAGGTACTTGGGATCATTCCAACGACAAGCCTTTTGGAAGATCTCTCTCATTCTGGGAGAGTAGAGTTGGCATGTTGCCACCGGTAACCTCTGAGGTTCCATATAGAAGTTGCGAGCAATCACGTTGTCGTCGTTGATTAATGGACGGACCACCTCATCAAAGCACTCGCCACAGACAGAGAACTGACGGAGGAACTGCATGGTATGCCAGTACCCATTGTGGATGGGTGTGTCCTCCTGGCATTCACTAACGGCAGCCATTCTTTTCATCTCTTGAGCAAGACTCTTGATGTCTGGCTCCTCGTGTTCCAGACGGGCTTGATCCGAGGTGGTCTCCATGGCGTCAAAATACATGACGAACCGTTTCCGCTTCGGCTTGAATCGCATTGCGCAAAGGCCCCTTGTCGGCTCTGACCGGGAATCAAGGGGAATAAAGATACCAGTAAGGTTAGGAAGCAAAGCCTGTATGAGCCTGGCGCACTGAGGGCAAACGGTGAAATCGTACACAAGTTGTCGCGTGTACGGATTGTAAAGTGTCAGCCAGTTGCGAGTAGTTGTCCGATCACCAGGGCATGGGATGTTTTTAGTATCAGAGATGACGCTAGCAACATCATGGAACAACCGCAAGTCTGGCAAATTATTCTTCAGAGTGAGGAGCCAGGCTATGCGGTACCAAGGACCAACGCCAAAGTCGCAGGCGATAGGCCTGTCCGTCGGGCGAAGCATGGGCTTGAAGGAGTTTCGGTATTCGGTTTTCGAAAAGACGACGCTGTAACAGTCTGGGCAAATATTGAAGTCCGTATGTGGCAACGTGAGCCAGTCCACCATGCCTGCTACAGGATGTTTGCGTCGACACTCCGGGAACGGGGTGACACCAGTTGCTTCTGTATGCTCCGAGTGTCGCCGAACGGCACCAACGGGTTTCTCCAGGTAAACGCCGTCTCGATTAGGATCGAAAGCCGGAGGTTGCCATGGTTGTGACGAGAGAGGAGGACGTGCACTTGATGGTATAGCTGATGCAGGTCTCATCTCGAGTGGTGTTTCGGGGCCACCGATAGGAACAGGTATCGGGATGTCAGGCATAGAGACGATCGAGTCAACCTCGTAGCGGGATCGTGGCCTGTTGAACCGTTCAATGCTTCCCCGGGGATCAAGAGGATCAAACAGGGGGTCGTCGTCCACGGGATAGGGAAGCTCGTTCTTGGGCCTCTCGGGGAGAGCATGCTCGCCTCTGACGATTGGCTCTCGCGGAATGGGATCCCTGGTTATTGGGTCCCTAATGATAGGGTCCCTGGTGATAGGATCCCTAGTGATGGGATCTCTGGCAATTGGGTCTCTGGAGATAGGGTCTCTTGTGATCGGATCTCTCGCGGTTGAGTCTCCGGTAGTTGGGAAAGTTGCGGCGGCCCGCGGGTTCAGGGGCAAGTCATCTGAAGGGGCAGAGCTGGAGCCAGTGGGAATTGGAATCGGTATGGGCACCATGGGTAATCGAGGTCCAGACCTGGGACCAGTAGGGGCGTCGACTTTTTCGAGTTTAGACTGTGAATCGCGTTCGTCCTGAAGTATGACAGACTTTTTCCGCCGTGCGTGGAGTTCTCGTGGTCCCTTGGGGTGTTCATCACCAGAGCGGTTGTCATCCCCACGGTCATCGCGACTATCGCGATTGTCACGGCCGTCACGGCGGTCATCCCTACGCTCGTCTCGCCGGTCATCTCGGCGAGTTGTTGTCTCTCGAATAGGGTATGTCGAAGCCCGGCTAAGGTCTTCTCGGTCTACCCGCCCATATGATGGCGACCTCTCCTTTTTGATGGTCTTGGGTGGCACGTACTCGCTGCGGTATGGGGTTTCACTGACCCTTTCTTTCGAAAGCGGACGAGTTGGCTTTTCGGGCTCAATGTTTGGGCGCTTGGTGGATGCGGTTGAAGAGGTGCGGGTATGAGTTCCGTCATATCGTCGGTCATCTGGCAGATTGGTAGAATACGTTGGTCGAGTTGGCGATCTGTGACTGGCACTCTGAGGCTGCGCATAACTATGATAGGCCTTCTCACGGCCGCCTGCGCTATGTTTGATGACTTCAGGTGGAAGTGGTGGGTCGATGGGAATCTTTGGTGGTCGCAAAGGAGGTTGGTCTGGGCGGCTGCTTGCTGCAGCAGATGGGCGACTACGATACTTTTCAGGCAGCTGGTCGTCCCTAAAGTCAGTTTCAAGTCGGGGCAAGTCTTGCCGGCTTCGGCGCTTCTCCAGTGGAGGCCTGCTGCGATCTCTGCTTGTTGGCGCGCCGGTGTTGAGGTTGGTGTCGTATCGTCGGCTTGACCTCGTGTCCGCATAAGCATCGCTGGGCGGTTTTTCGTTTCGCTCAACCCGCTCATTTCGCTCAATCCGCTCTCGTTCACCTCGTTCAGTCCTCTCAGCTCGTGCAGGCCTCTCGACTCGTTCTGGACGTTCAATTCGTTCGGATCGCTCAACTCGCTCCGGTCTTTCAACTCGTTCAGATCTCCCAACCCGTTCAGGTCTTTCAATGCGCTCTGATCGCTCTGGTCGGTCTGGTCTCTCGACACGGGCTGGTTTCTCAACACGCTCTTGTCGTGGTTGCACTGGCACTGTCTTCCGCTCTATCTCTCCGCCTTCAGACCCACTCGACGAGCCTGTCAAGATGACGAAACGACGCTCTGGATTGTACTCATGAACTTCTATGATCAATGGAGCCTGGTCGATTTCTCCTCGGGACGGAGGTTCGTCCTCTGGGTTCTTGACATAGTAGGACCCATGTTCTCTCTTGAGTGAGGTTTCCTCATCTTCAACAAAAGGTGGCGGCGGGCGGACCCTCGGCGCACGCGACGACGAGGGAGAGGAATATGGCCGTGAGGATTGTTGGTAGGACGCCTGATAGGACGACTGGTATGACGACGTAGGTTTGGAGTAAGAGTTGGGTTCGAACTGCGAGGATGATTGCCTGCAAAGACATGTGAGCGGGGAATTTGATTGTCTGGCGGAGAGGGCATACGGCTTTGGGCTCTTGGCCCGGGATGTTGTAAAGTACCCCGTCTGGAGGAGGTTCTGAATGTCAAAGGACTCGACCATGGTGCGTGTCTATTCGTTATTCGTGTGAAGGGCAAGAAATCATTCTAGTCTATCCAAAAAGAGAGGACAGGACAGGACAGGACAGGAAATGCGCCGGCGGGAATGAAAAGGTGGAAAGAGGGCAACTCGATTTCGGGCTGGTCGCTGGTGTTTTGTTTGCTCTGATCGGGCTGTTGTTTGGGTGTCGCACAGGCCGTGCTGGCGCCCTCCAGGCGGCGCTCGATGATAGGAAGCAGCAGAGCAGTCGCAAAGAACCGCACTGCACTGCACACGACTCGGAGACCCCTTCAACTAGGTTGGAAGGAGGTTTTACGGAACAAGAAGCCCAATAAGGAGGAGGCGGAATAAAGAGACGATCTGTTTGGTTTACGACGTCAGAAAGGTGAGCGAGAACAAGCCCGAGACGCCTTGGGGCACAGCTGGGCCCAACCTGCCTACTTGCTTGAGGGATGACATAGCACAACGGCGAGGTACCTGATGCTACGCCCGATGAACAGCCTGAGCACATGTACCTCGGAGTCGCAGGGCATCCACCCCTCCTCATTCTTGGCCCTGTGATGCCCGCCAATCGCCCCGCCAGGTTGCCCCTCCTACGTCTTGCTTTGCACGGCTGGTCCATGCCGATGGCTTTCACGGGAACAAACTAAGAAAAATGCACCGATATTGGCGCCTGCGTCATGTGTTTGTGTGATGCTGGTCTGGGGAATACCCTGCTCGGTGAACCTCCAGAGCCTCTAATGCAGCAATGCGTCGTCGCACAGAGTTTTACGGCAGTTACAGAGTGTCACAGCAGCAATCATGTTCGGTCTGAACTCCATTCCAGTGCTCATATTGCATGGCTGGGTACACAATCAGGTTCGGGGTTTGTACCCGCTGGATGGGAGTGAGTGATTGTGTGGCATAACAGTCGTCACCGCTTCAACGGCCGTCCATCGATCTAAGCGGGTGCTGGTAAACACGCCATAATACCGCCAACAGGTTTTGAGTCTTAGCATGGCATATACGGTGAGCTGACTTTGCAATTCGATGATATTCCCAGGCGATCCCAAGTCATGAAATGCGACGGAACCGACAGAGATCTGCCCAGCGGTCAAGGATATTGACTTGTGGTGTGGGTCCCATCCTCGCGAGGTGAGAAATAAAAGAGTACTTATAACTACTATCAACGGTGCTGCTACTTTACGATGCAACAATTCACGAAAACAATACGAACTTGATGGAGATAGATACTATAATAAGAAGCAGTACTCTACAAGGTGCTAGGATATTTTCCATCTTTCAAGTTATCATTTGAGTAATAGACTGATACCCAAGGTATAGAGAGGTATGTACCGGCGTCTCTTTTTCTTGACTCAAGCGCCATCATGAGGCCCTGCAAGCCATCTTCATGATGGTCCCACAGGGGACGATCCACAATCGGGCAGGACGGTGCAACTTCTGGAGGCTTCTTTGGAATGTGCATATGTATCTGTGAGGTCGTTGACGCTATTTTATTCCCCAGGAGAATTCCGAAGGAGCTTGCCGTACTAGGTTGTCCTGCGCCCATCATGAAGATTATCAACATTCGCTTCGATAACATGATTCTATTCAAAGGGAAGGCCACATATGCCTAGGAGAAGGCTGGATCGCACCCCAGGGCTTAAGACAGTCCCAGAACATTGTCAGCCATATTTCTACTCAATTCTGTGACACAGTCAGAACGAGTACTGTGCAGAACAAGGGCATGTCGGTACATATCGGCGGTACCGGGCGTCATATGTGACCACGAGGGCCAAGGCAACTTGAGACACTGAGCGCTATGATATGGTACTTGGTAAATTACAAGGGTCCAAGCAGGCTGACATCAGGTTTTCTGCCTATTCGTGAGGGCTAGATAGGCAACTATGGACCTCAGTAGTATTTATGGCCCTCTAGCATTATGCTATGATCATGGGAAGCTATAACTTGTCTCATCTTCATAACCCAGGTATCACTTGAGAGATCCTTCAGAGATACATCAAGAACAGCATTCTAGCAAAAACGGTGAAAGTCGTACTAGTTATTGGTCAGTCTGGCATGTCGTACAGCAGATACAAGCAACCAGGCTCCTCACTTTTCAACGATACAGCTCTTGGCGTCACAGGCAAAAGACATTGGCGGCCTCATTCAGCTCCCTAAAAATAGCGACACCTGGTATCCAAGCTGATTTGATACAGTGTACAAGCCGGGCGTTCCACCAGCACGTAAAGGATAATTAGTGGTATCTTCCCTCACATTGCTCCATCCAGTCTTGACCCATAAGTAAAGCCGTTTCGTACAGTGTCCAAGAATGAAGAGTCCCAGCAAGTGTCCATTCTAGTCCTCGAGAAGGTCTGCAATGTCCTTGTCCTCCTCCTCCTCCAGTCTCCGTTGCTCCTCAGCCTCAAGCAGGTTCTTAAGCATGGTCCTCTGTCTCACTCTGGCCTTCTGACCCCAGTCGGCACCCGTGCCATCACCCTCCTCGTCAATCTCAGGCTCCTCCTCAGCCAGGCCCCGCAGCTCATTGGGCGAGATCTGAGCCTTGCGTTTTTCCCTCTCGTCTTCCTCCTCCATCTTCCTGACGGCGCCCTTGGTGACAAACTTCATCATGTAGGGGCGGAGGAGCATGTAGCCGCCGACAACGACGACGAGGCGGATCCAGGACTGCACCGTCATGCTGTTGAAGGTGTTTGAGAGGTTGTTGGAAGCGTTGGCTCCATACTGAAGGAATTGGGCGGCGAATTTGCCCAGAGCGTTGAGCTCAATCTCGTCTTGAGCAGGCTGCTCTTGCTGCTGGGCCAGGGGATCCATTGTGAAGGGCGTGTTGGAAATGAGGTCGCAAGTCGTATATGTTAATGTGTGTTTTGAGATTTATCCTGCTTTAGGCTCCCAGACGTGACTCTGCTGAAGGAAGATTGTTTTGATGTCGAGCTTAACCTGATAATGCGAGAGGTTGAAACTACCGTGTCGACAGGACAGCTCAGATGCGTCAAATTGAGACTTTGCGTGTAATCAAAGACAAGAAAATCGTCGGAGCTTCACCTGTGATCAATGCAATGAGGGATTAAGTGAGATTCGCGGTGTTTGGGTGATGGTTGAGCTGAGATGAAGTGTTGGAGCATCAGGGTTTTATATGGCGCGCGAGTCGGGAGGTTTCTTTTTGGCTGGATTTCTCCGATGGAGCCGGCACCCACTGGCCACATTGACTTGTTCTGGAACGGGGTGGCCAATTTGCCAACGATAAAACACCGCAATTCAAGCGCTTTGTCCCTGGCTGATTACTCTTGAGTTAGTTTAAGTGGAATTGACATGGTTGCTGGACCGAGGCAGTCTTATTAGATGCTGTTGATCGTCGCGACAGCGTGAAAGTGAAAGTATCAAGTTCCACCTATACATTAGCAACAATGAACGATTCTTGCACGATATCAAAGCCAGCATTACAGAATTATGTCACGAATTTTACCTCGAGCAAATAACGTCATCTACGCCTCACTTTCCACCCTTTCCAGCATGCTCTAAAGCCATAAACACCCTTTTTACAGGCATTGAAGCTGGTCAAGATCTAAGTCTAGATGCACTCCACGTGACTTGATTAGTAGCACTCACCTCTCACTGGATGCCCTGATGCCTGGGTCAACGGCTGGTCGGCTCCACCAAAAGAGACTCTCGAGCGGGCAAGAGCGACCAGAGCTGCTGTCGAGAAATTTTCGAAGCCTCATACCCGATCATCTCCTCCTCAGCAGCACCACGGCGTGTTCTGAATCCCCTCATCTCCCCTCCTTCTCCCCCCTTCTCCGCTCCATCTCCTTCTCTTCCTTTCGCAATTGGTCTTTATTATACCCATAGCCGTCACAATGTCGACCGCCTTCCGATCTCTTGCGCCTTTCCTGCGCACCGCCCGCCACGGCCTCAAGGCGGCTCCCATCAACCCCCTCCAGTCCGCCCTCAAGAAGCAGAATGCCTCGGGCGTCCTCAACCTCTACCGCACATACGCCGTCTTTGAGCGATCAAAGCCCCATGTGAACATTGGTACCATTGGTCACGTCGATCACGGCAAGGTACGAATCAACACGCAGCGCACCACCGCATCAATTGGTTGCGAGAAAAAAAACCTCGGCTGACCTGATAATTCACAGACCACCCTCTCCGCTGCCATCACCAAGCGACAGGCTGAGAAGGGCCTCGCCAACTTCCTCGAGTATGGTGCCATTGACAAGGCTCCCGAGGAGCGAAAGCGTGGTATCACCATTTCCACCGCTCACATCGAGTACTCGACCGATAACCGCCACTACTCCCACGTCGACTGCCCTGGTCACGCCGATTACATCAAGAACATGATTACTGGTGCCGCCAACATGGACGGTGCCATCATCGTCGTCGCTGCCTCTGACGGTCAGATGCCCCAGACCCGTGAGCACTTGCTGCTCGCCCGTCAGGTCGGTGTCCAGAAGATTGTCGTCTTCGTCAACAAGGTCGATGCCATTGACGACCCTGAGATGCTTGAGCTCGTCGAGATGGAGATGCGTGAGCTCCTCAACACCTACGGCTTCGAGGGTGACGAGACCCCTGTCATCATGGGCTCTGCTCTCATGTCCCTCCAGAACCAGCGCCCCGAGATCGGTAGTCAGAAGGTTGACGAGCTCCTCGCCGCCGTCGACGAGTGGATCCCTACCCCCGAGCGTGACCTTGACAAGCCCTTCCTCATGTCCGTTGAGGATGTCTTCTCCATTGCCGGCCGTGGTACCGTCGTCTCTGGCCGTGTTGAGCGTGGTGTTCTGAAGCGCGACCAGGAGATTGAGCTCGTCGGCAAGGGTAACGAGGTCATCAAGACCAAGGTCACCGACATTGAGACCTTCAAGAAGTCTTGCGAGCAGTCCCAAGCTGGTGACAACTCTGGTCTCCTCATCCGAGGTGTCCGCCGTGAGGATGTCCGCCGTGGTATGGTCGTCTGCGCCCCCGGTACTGTCAAGTCCCACACTCAATTCCTTTCTTCCCTCTACGTCCTCACCAAGGAGGAGGGTGGCCGACACACCGGCTTCCAGGAGCACTACCGACCTCAGCTCTACCTTCGAACTGCCGATGAGTCCATCGACCTAACCTTCCCCGAGGGTACCGAGGACGCCAGCAGCAAGATGGTCATGCCTGGTGACAACACCGAGATGGTTGTCACAATGGGCCACCCCAACGCCATCGAGGTCGGTCAGCGATTCAACATCCGTGAGGGTGGCCGAACCGTCGCTACCGGTCTCTGCACCCGTATCCTCAAGTAAGGGAGGGGTGACGTTATAGACAGGAGAGGAAAAATTTTGGGGTAGTGTACGAATTATGGCGCTCATGTGAAACCGGGCATTGTCTCCCACTTTGAGTCCGGTTTGGCTCTTGTATATCTAGGTACGGCCGGGGGGCTCAAAGATCTCCGCTCTGCTTCTTCCCGTTGTCTTGACGATTGTAATGTAGACAAAATTGGGGAGGCAGTAATAAGACATGTAAAACTAGCACTCGAATTTTGCGTTGAAGTGATTGTTTTGTGAGATTTCGGTCATGTTTCTCAAAACTGTTGTTCCATGAATGAACCGTTCCGACTCGGCGTCTCAAGCCAAGGGGCACAGGGAGTTGAATCGATTTCTTGTGTATTGATTCTCATCTTCACAATGAACCGACAGGCTTCATAACCATAATCCAGTCATGTTTGACAGACGAGGATAGTCCGGACACACAGACATGTGAGGTCCAATGCAATGGTATTCGTCTATCCTCGGAGGATGTTCGTCAGACGCACGATCTTCCTAAGGGACCCAAGCAAGCCATAAAACTCCTGTTCCAAGCGGCCGCCCTCCGAGTGCTTTTTTGTGCGCAAGGCCTTGACTTTCTGCCGAGAGTTCGTTCCCCCATCCACTACTTGCTCTCCTAACAGACCCCCCTTAACCGAGAAAACTTGGTGTCATGATGGTCGTTTATCGGTACTGTAGAGACGACCGGTCAGTCCCCATTCGTGACTTTTATTGTCGAGGCCCCCTTTGGGTAGGGGGATATCGTGTTCGCTCGAAACTCACCTTGTTGAAGCCAATGTCCTTGGCCTTCTCACGGAAGCACTGACGGCAGAGGTTGAGGTCGTACTTGCGGATGAGACCGGCCTTGTGCTTGCAGACGCGGCTACAGAGTGAGAGAATGTCAGCATATTTTTCCTTCGTGGATATTGTCATCGAGGTTTCCCCCAGTCGCTTGGGGAATTTCGCGTCCGAGGAGAAAGGAGACAGATCGTACCAGCTGCGAGAGCCCTTGCCGTAGCTTCGGGGGCGCGAGTTCCAGACGCTTTCGTGAGACATGGTTGCGGTGCTTGGGGGGGATGACCGAAAGCTGGAGTTTGCGGGATGGTTGAATTCGCGAGGGTTGAAATTCGGCGGGAAATTTTGTGTGAATTCAACGAGACGTACCGCGCACCGATTGGAGGGCTCCGCAGCCCCAGCCCAGACGAGGGCGTGGGTGTGGGGCATTGTCACACGTGATCTGATCTGTGTCTTATGTCACGTGCTCCTTTCAAGGTGACGACAGCAGCGCTAGCGGCGGGAGCTCACCCACCCTCACCGGTCCGTTCACCTACAAGGGCCATTCCATTGCAAGCTGGCATCTCGAGTGGATTTCAAAGCAACCATCGAGCAACAAAGCACATCTTTCGACTGTGTTTTTGTATTCAGCTCTATTTTTCTTCATCCAATTACTTCATCTCTTTCGTAAAAGCCAACTTCCTCTAGACCTACCATCCACAATGGTCTTGATCAAGAGCCTCGTGCTCTCGGCCCTCGCCGCTACGGTGGCAGCCAAGTCGGCCGTTATCGAGCTCCTCCCCTCCAACTTCGACAAGGTCGTCCTCAAGTCCGGCAAGCCCACGCTCGTCGAGTTCTTTGCGCCGTGGTGCGGCCACTGCAAGAAGCTCGCCCCCGTCTGGGAGGAGCTTGCCTTTGCCTACGAGCCCACCGCCAAGGTCCAGATCGCCAAGGTCGACGCCGACGCCCACCGCGACCTCGGAAAGCGATTCGGCATCCAGGGCTTCCCGACCCTCAAGTTCTTTGACGGAAAGAGCGACAAGCCCCAGGATTACAACTCTGGCCGCGACCTCGAGAGCCTTACTGAGTTTCTTGTTGAGAAGACGGGCGTCAAGCCCAAGAAGAAGCTCGAGCTGCCCAGCGAGGTTGTCTTCTTGAACGATGGTTCGTTCGCCGAGACCATTGGTGGGGACAAGAACGTCCTGGTCGCCTTTACCGCTCCTTGGTGTGGCCGTAAGTATTCCTTCAGCTAAATTGTTGACGAACTCGGCTCATTCTCGTTTCTCTAGACTGCAAGAGCCTTGCTCCCACCTGGGAGGATGTTGCGACCGACTTCGTCAACGACAAGAATGTTCTAATTGCCAAGGTTGACGCCGAGGCTCCCAACAGCAAGGCCGTCTCCGAGCAGCAGGGCGTCAAGTCCTACCCCACCATCAAGTGGTTCCCTGCCGGCAGCAAGGAGGCGGTCGCCTATGAGGGCGGTCGCAGTGAGGAGGCCATCCTTGCCTGGGTCAACAAGCACGCTGGAACTCACCGTGTTGCCGGCGGCGGCCTGGATGCCATTGCTGGTACTGTTGAGTCTCTTGACACTCTCGTCGCCAAGATTGCTGGTGGCGCCGCTCTTGCTGAGGTTGCCGCCGAGGTCAAGAAGGAGGTCGAGGGCCTCACGGATGCTATTCAGCAGAAGTACGCCGAGTACTACGTCCGTGTGTTTGATAAGCTTAGCCAGAACAACGACTGGGCGTCCAAGGAGCTCACCCGACTGGATGGCATCTTGTCCAAGGGCGGGCTGGCCCCGACCAAGCGAGACCAGATCCAGCAGAAGACCAACGTCCTCCGCAAGTTCCTCGAGAAGGCCGAGGAGAAGGTTGAGGAGAAGGTCGAGGAGGTCAAGGATGAGCTATAAAGGATTAGGAATGTGAACAAAGGGCAAGAGAAAGCAAGTACAAAATCATCAAGGTTTATATAGGAGTCTTTGGTTACTTGATGGCATGACTGAAATAACGTAACAATGAGGTAGCTTCGCCCTATGCGTGAAGACCAACCACCTTTAGTGAAGGACAACCCAAACGCCCCGCAATTCGACAGTAAACGGCAGGGTACATTGCTCTTTACGACTTTGACGAGCCTCCGTCCTTGGATTTGCTTTCTTGGAGGGCTGCTTCCAGATTATCAAGCCTCCGAGACATCTCATCCACTTTACGAGGTCAGCGTGGGGCAGAGTGCATGACTATAGAAGACTTACTCTTGGCAAAGATCTCTGAGGAGACACCAGCAAACTTGTTGGACAGTGAGTTGAGGAGCTCCTCGACGGCGGCTGTCACATCGGCACGAGCATCATCCGAAGACTACAGGAGGAAGGATGGTCAGTGGCGTCGTCGAGACTTGGGCCATGGGGGCATTCTGCAGTCAGCGCCTTCTTTGATGCAGCTGGTCGTGTGTAACACGGCATGCGTCAAAGCTGCCGAATGGTGGGCGAGCAGAGCTGGGAGGACAATAGCACATACGTTCTCAGGCTTCAGGCCTGCAGGGGTCTCTGACTCAGGGTCGTTGCTAGCCATGATGCTCTGCTCTGGTTGCGACGCGAGTGTGGCACGAGGGTGGTCTATTACAATTGCCTGTCGTCTCCAGGAGCGAACACGGGGAAAGGAGAGGATAGGAGAAAAAGACTGGGTTGTTTGCGTTGCAAGTGCGCGTCCCTTTCCCCCCTTGGGTTGTAGGTAGTCGTGGGATTGTTTGCTCAGTGGCTGTTGATAGAAATGGTCCGTATTCGTACTGTGTCCTCTGTATTGGCCCCGGCGGATACGGCGTTTCTCGGCTTCCGCCAGTGGAGGAAGATCGGGGGGCAGGACCTCAGGCCCACATTCCGTAATGATACGTACCATCTACAAGCCCGTTACGAATGCAGTTTACTCACACTCATATCATTGACATCCATCTTGGAACACGCGCCATCGTATCAACCACCAACAAACACTTAACTGATTCTCTTGAGGGGCCGCTCAGCTGTTACCATCGCCCTTAGCAGACCTAGCATGTTGCAGCGGTAGTCGCGTGCCGCCGCCGGTCATCATGCCGCAAGCGCAGCATCCGATCGCCACGATCGCCTTTGTCATATTTATTATCTGGCTCGTTTTCCCCGAGGGCGACTACTCCAGCCAGTCTCTTACACTGTCTGACCTGGCCACCGAGAGACTGGGGCGCTTCCACGATGCTCTCGACGTGTTGAACGCCTCGCGCTGGGGGGACTTTACCCCTACTCCAAAGAAAGGATCCAAGAACAAGCCTTCCTACTTGAATCTTACGGGGTTCCGCGAGAAGGACAAGTTTGCTTGGGAAGACTTGAATCGATTCCGTGAGAGGAGCTTGGAGTTTAGTCGACATGCCATACCGCCGGTCGGAGGCAAGAGTCTTTGGGATGCTGGAGAAGGGGACGCAGTTTGGATGAATGCGTCAGGGACAGTCCATGGTGAGTGGGTGAGGCGCAAAGGTTCTGCGACTAGAGGATATGACAGCTACAACCTCACCAAAGTTGCTCCCGGGATGGATTGGATAGGCGATGAGATGCCTTGGGCACGCAACATTACTGGCACCTCTGGACGCATGATGCTACGACTCGAAGGGAACAAGACGGTCAATGAGTACGAACAACTGCCAGCCCAAACCGACACACCTGTTGCCGGTGGCCTCATCCGGAGTGTCAAGGGCACAACGACTATCGAGGATACGTCAGGTTCGGGTCATGACTGGGAAATGAAGCTATGGGGTGTTCATTGGCCACGCCAGGGTGTCATCCTGATGACAACCACAAGCGAAAAGTTTGAGGGTATCTTTGGTCTACCACACCTGGCACCGAGTGAAGACTTCTTTCAGTCCAGTCAGAGACTGCTCAACCAGTCGATCGCTCGAACTATTGCGAGGAAGGAAGAAAACATCTATGTCGACCAGACAGTTCCATGGACATCGGATCTTGAAAATCCCATGTATACCACTAACCCGTCGCCACATTGCGAATACATCATGTACGCCCAGGTCTATCCACCCAGTCGACAACACTTCGACCTGGACTCGGACGAGTCAACCAGAGACGCTATGGAGTCAATCATTGGCGCAATCGAATCAGAGTTACAGTCACCAGTGGGCGCTCCGATTCCCAAGATTCCCAAGCTCCAGATATCCGCCGTCATCTACTCTCCCGACTGTGGATTCTTCCTCGAGACGAAAGGACCCCCTGACTTTAGTCCCAGCGAGGCTCAACATTTGACCGGCATGAAGATGGAGGTGCAGATATACCAGGTCAAGACGTGGATCCTCGTCTACGCTGTCGTCGTATTTGCCCAGGTCAATCTACTCAAGAACCAGATGCGCGAATCGTGTACACCTTCAACTATGGGTCGCGTCAGCTTCTGGACCATTGCCACGATGATCATGGTTGACGGCATGACCTTTACTGCCGCCGCCACCTGGGTTTCTTCAGCTGCTGCCACATTCTTACCCACATTGGCACTCCTGTTTGCCGCGTTCCTGTCCATGACCATCGGGGGCAGCTTCTTGGCCAAGATCCATGAAGTTCAGCTCCCCGAGGCCCGTCCGCGTCGTGACCGAGACCAGACGTCAAGCACCTCCACCAGCAGCCCCGATAGCACACCGGCCTCGGTCACCCCGAATCCCACCGGCTCACTCCTCCCGGCCCCCGTAACAGCAAGGCAGCCGACGGTACGTCCGCCGCCGCCTCAGCCCGTCATTGTCCCATCCGATCAAGATGTTGACGCCGAGATTGCCGCTTCCGCAACTCCAGTTCCTGGGGCTACAACTGCCGAACGCACACCTCTTCCTCCTCAATCATTCCAGAGCATCATCAGCCGCCTTATACTCACCTCGTTGTGTATCATCTTCTTGGCTATATCCTCCTCAACATGGTATCCCAGCCTCCGCTCCCTCTTCCTCAACCTCTGCATCTTCGTGTACTTTTCACTCTGGATCCCCCAGATCTACCGCAACACCCGCCGCAACTGTCGCCGCGCCCTCACATGGTCCTTCGTCCTCGGCCAGTCCATCCTCCGTCTCCTCCCTGTTGCCTACTTCTGGGCCAAGGAAGACAACTTCCTCTATGCTCGACCTGACCGTCATGCCTTCCTCGCCTTTTGCGCGTGGCTCTGGATCCAGCTCATCATCCTCGCTGCCCAGGACGTCATCGGTCCACGCTTTGGCGTTCCAGCCGGGTGGGCCCCTGATGCCTGGGACTACCACCCCGTCCTCCGCGAGGACGGTCTCGAGGCTGGCGGCTTACCCATCGGCCTTGTCGCCGACGATACCCCAGGTATCGAGCGGGCTCGCTCCGGCGAGGATAGCGGTAAGAAGCGGAGCTCTACCCGGAGCATTGACTGTGCCATCTGCCGTGAGGTTCTCGAGGTCCCCGTACTCACGGCCGAGGACGAGGATACAGGAGTGGCGGGCGTTTTTGCACGCCGTTTATACATGGTTACGCCCTGCAGGCACATTTTCCATAGCGCGTGTCTTGAGGGTTGGATGAGGTTCCGGCTTCAATGCCCCATATGCCGAGAGGAGCTACCACCACTATAATCACAGATGGATGATTGCTTGTATAGAATCGCTTGGATTAACATAGACATGGCGTTGGTGGATATAATCTGTGTTGGGCACAATAAACATCAAATGTCTTTCTCTCGTGTTCGTTTATTTGACATCGTCTTTATACAGCGCGTAAACGCATCAACTTTTATACATGATGCAGATATGTACAGAATGCCCATATCCCACAGACCAGTCATGTTCAGGCGGGTTATGTGATGGATCTAATAATCTTATATATGTCAAACGCTCACCAAGTGAGCCGAGTCTGTCGGAACTTTGGGTCAGGCAACCCAGGCTGGAGACCGCGAGTGCCGACTTGCAGCTCTGCAACTCGAGCACGCAAATCAAAGTCGACCGAGCGTATCATTACACGCTTCTCCTCCGGGATTATTCGTGGGATAGGTCTCGCGCTGTCATCGCTCGGGAAGGGCTCTACCCCCATCGCAAATGAATCCGATTCCTCAAGGTGCATGACCCAGGTACTGATGTGTGCCACCATCTCGCTGTCCCACATGCCCTCGCGACGGGCGCTACTGCGCAGGAGCTGAATAGCTTGTCGTCGAGTCCCAGGGTCACGACACTTGGTTGCCACGACGAAAAGGGGGGCGACGATGCCCAGATCAGCGGCGAACCGGGGCTTGATGTGAGGAGCTGAGAATCCTCCGCTCGAGAAGAAGTCTTGACTCTGCCAATGCTGGTGCTGTTGGTGTTGACACCGTTCAGGGCTAGGGCAGTCTCGCAGGGCAGCACGTCGCTCCTCGTCACTAATTATCTCGAAACCCAACTCGACCATGGTCCGAAACTGAGGTTGGAAAGCATCAAAGTCCGACTCCTTGTCACTGAACATCATCAGGTATAGTATTTGCCCGTTAGTTGCCAGCATCTTCAGGGCAGCAATACCGGCCTTCTCCTGGGGACTGACAGATGGGCTGTGCCGTGCCTGGAATATGTTGTCAAAGGCACTGCACCAGGTCTCGATCTGACCCCTGAACTGAAGGCCATAGTCTCTCCATGACTGAGGGAGTGTTCCCTTGAGATCCGTTTTTATGGCAAACAACCCTTCGATATACCGCATTATTCTCGCGTTCAGCATGTCGCAGGCTATGCGAGCTTCAAGGACCGAGGTGAATGTCTCGGGGATGCTCCAAGGCTCTTCATGCGGAGGGGAGCTGGGTCGACTCGAACCGGGGGACTGTGGTTGTGAGGGTGAGCTCAGCCGAATGCTAAAGGGTTGCGGGAAGTGGAAGGCCATATCGTAGGATTTTGCTTGTATCGCCAGGCGTGTGAAGATAGTGACGAGTTCCTCTTCGACAGGGTCTTCTGCGGCTGGTAATAGTCGTTCCCTTTGCTGAGCACGAAAGGTGTTGAGTAAGGAGAGTCCTGTTTGTATCTGGTGGATTGCTTGTCTATGATCTCCAATAAAGGAGTCGAAGCAAGCTAATAGCACATTGGCCATAATGAGAACCTTGTGTGATCTCTGGTCCCGACTGTTGAGCTTGACAAGGGCGTTGCACGCATCGGAATAACGCTTGATGGCCACCTGCCAGTGACTCCTAACCATCTCGGCGCGAGCATCAGCGCTCAGTCCGGGACGGGCGTGCGCATTTGGTTCGGCTGTCTGCTCAAGGGTCTGGTACAAGGCACCCAGGGCAATAACAGCGCACTTGATGGCATCTTCGGCGTGGCATTCCTGCAAAACGTGGCGAGTCCAAAAGGAGTTGTCGAAGAAGCCAGACAGCTCGCTAGCCGTGTACGACCGGAAGGTTTCGAAGTAGAAGCCCTCGCTGGACGGTAGTTGCAGACCCAAGGAAGGCTGGTAAGTGGTAGGAGATGCAGATGGTGTCCCGGGAGAGGCGGTCCTCAGTGTCGCTAACGACGTTCTCTGGCGGGCTCGACGAGGTGGCAGATGAAAGTCGCTGTGGAGCGGGACGATTGCGGTGCTCGAAGTAGCCTTAGTCTCGCTAACTGGCATGGGTTTCGGTGCGATTCGGACCTCCTCGAAGGGGCGAGCGCTGCGGCTAGGGGGTGGGTAGCCGGTGCAGACTTTGTTGCTTCGAACACAGTTTGTGCATGCTGGACGAGCCTCGTCACACTTGACTCTTCGTTGCCTGTACGAGGACTGGTGTAAGACTCTGGACACGATGGTGTCGAAGTGGCGAAGGGGTCAAGCGATGAGGGGGTGCGCGGGGGGGAGGGAGACGAACTTGCAGTTGGTACATCCTGTCTTCACCTTTGGCTTGCTGGTCCGGACACGTTTTGGTTTGAACTGTACAGGTGCTTTACCAGTTGATGAGGTCTTAGCAGAGTCTGGAGGAGCTGCAGCGGCTCCAGAAGAAGAGGCTGCCGCTGAAGCAGTACTGGAGGCGATATTTGCGTCGCCGCTGGTGACGGGAGTAACTGCTGTACTAGAGGCGGGAGAGATGTTGCTGCTGCTGCTTTCTATATACGGATTATCTATGGTGTTGAAGCTGTTGAAGGTGGAGAGATCCAAAGAACAGCTTGAAGACGGTTGAGTCTCCAAAACAGGTGGAAAGGCCGGGGGGGTCGTGGTTGCTGATGTTGGAGTTCCAGTTGGGTTTGCAGAGGAAGGCACAACCAGGGTCGGATCGATATGGATACCCCGACCCGAACCCGCTCCTTGTACTTCTACCGCTTTCGCGGGTCGAGGCGATATGGATTCTTCTTTTATCCAGCTTTCGGCCATGGGTTCAACAAACAGCTACTACCCAGCTGACAATACTTTTTGAGTGTTGGTTCAAACAAACACCTAGCTTCGGATCGCCGGTTTGATTTCCACCCCCCACGATAGCTCCAGGACCCAGCACGTTTTCTAGCGCAACTCGTTTCGGCCGAGATGGCTGGGAGCCAGGGGTCAAGAGCGAATAGTCAGAAAGATGGCCAGGGGCATCTGTGACAGGGAAGATAAGATGGTGAAGGGGAGGGAGTGAGATTGGGGGGGGGGGCGCCGAACGAAGAGTGGGAGAAAAGAGACAGGTCAGGAGAGGAGGAAGAGGAGAGGTGGAAGAAGTCGTCACGAAATAGAATAAACAATGAAAGTCCAAGGCTCAATACAGACAAGCACAAGGGAAGCCGGCTCACGGGCGCCTCCAGCCCTTTCTATAGCTCTGCCGGGTCATGGAATCCCGGGGGCAGATCGAGCGTCACAAGCGCGATGGGGCCAATATCACTCGAGTTGCCGCAGCGGCTGTCGGAGACGCCAGAGCCAAACACGGGCTCGAGGCAGAGAAACAAGCAAGACATGGAAGCACCAGAGCAGGAGGAACCTCCCTAGGCGGGATAGGGCAGACACCAAGAGATGGCCGCGTCTTCATCCTCTTCCTCGCTGTTCGCTGTGGGGAGAGGAACAGCCCGGAGGATGGAAATGCAAGCAAGGACCCCCCTCCCCAGTGTCAGAAGGGTCAGTCAATCAAGCACAAGATGGATCATGGATCGTCGTGTGGATTCCTCTGGGCGCATCTCGCCTGCTCGCTCGCTATTCCCACCGTCAACCCACGCCGGATTTACCAAACTCAGAGTAGCATGGTCTGTGTAACCGTAAGTAAGACGAGGGATGGC
Source organism: Fusarium piperis (assembly GCA_027886205.1). Taxonomy (NCBI): domain Eukaryota; kingdom Fungi; phylum Ascomycota; class Sordariomycetes; order Hypocreales; family Nectriaceae; genus Fusarium; species Fusarium piperis. Next base: position 92,903 of record RZGM01000085.1, read on the forward strand.
GACGACAGCTGGAGGCGAGACAGGCGCTGCAAGACGAGACGCATTGCTAGACGCAAGCAACAGCCATGTCATGGAAGGTGAGCGCGGAGCGCGTACACACCTCTGCAGGGTGTTTAGTAACCATACTATAGGTAGTCAACCAACTGCTTTGCTTGACTTTCTAGGCGCGGGGCCACGCAACGAACCAGGATGGATGCTTGGAGAAAGCTGGATGGGATGGCTTTCCGCATGGGGATGCCATGGGTTCGAGCAAGTGGACGGATGAGTTCCCGCCCATGGGACTGGATCCTTTTGACGGAGGCTCCCGTCCCTCTGTCCCCAACATGTACTGCATGTAACTCAGCAGGAGAAGTCTCTCCTCACTCCATGGCAGTGGAGACTAATAGGCTGTCTGTCCATGTTTGATGAGATCCATGGTGGATGGACATGCCTTCAGCGCATGTACCGCGCCCCGAAGCCGCTCTAGCGCATCTCCTTAGCGCGGGCTCGTGAGGTGGACTCCATTGTTCGCCCCGGGCCTAGGGCTCCATTGCCTCCTTGTTGGAGTTGAGGAACCCTCCATGGGGCCCCTGGCTTGGAGCCCGCGGGTCAGCACTGACACTTGACAGGGGCGCTTGGTGCGTTCCTAGTGTTGGTAGCACTAGGGGCATCAGCCATGACGATGGAGACGGAGACGCTGGGCTGGGCCGAGCTGGTTCGGTGGTGCTGGGCTGGCGCTGGCGTTCCATGGTTCCATTGATCCATTGGAATCAGGAGGCGGCACCTGCGCGGTCGCTGCTTTTGTTAGGGGCGCTATTAGCGCAGTGGCGGCGGGGAGGGGTTGAGGCCACGGGCGCTCTTTGACGTCTACACCAGAGGCAATACAAGACGGTGGTTCGTCAGTCAAGGTCGGGGCATTTATTTCAGTGTTTAGCTCTGAGACACACTCATGTTGAATCATTCTTTTTCGAGTAAGCAGCCATGTGCATCAACTAATTGGCAATTCTTTCTTGGATCCAAGACTCTTGTCTACCCTTTTTCCAAAGACGCATACTCTCGGCCCCAAGATCCATCTTGGCAGACTGGATGCCTCCGACATATCCCCGTCTGTTGAAGATTGTACCTATGCTCCAATTCAAGAAAAGTATCCTGCTCGGCGAATTCCCAGTTGGGACATCCATGGTATCCACGACCGTCTCCATTGGGGGGTTAATAGACCCCCCCAGCGCGGCTACTGCCATGGGTGACCGGGTACGTAATCCTCAAGGTGCAGGTGGTGACGGTAGATGAACATGCAGCGAATCTCTTTCTCTCTCTACAACTCCAAGCCTCGCCATGGAAGGATTCTCATAGGTGGAGCTATAGCCATAGCCGCCTGTTTTTCAGTCACCGACTGTTTCTAATGGATGCCTCAGATTCTAAACATCAGTGCTTATGCTCAACGCAGGGACTTGGCGGGCTGGAGCTGGACCTGAGACTACAGCCATGATCCTACCAGGGCATCAACGGTCGAGAACGAAACGACATGTATCCAAGATTAGGCAGCAGAGATTCATCGAGCTAAGGAAGAGATAGTCTGGGTAGGATCTGGCAGGGTTGACGAGCCCTTTTTGAGCCACACTCCTCTGCCGTAGGGCTCTCCCGCATCTAAATCTGGAAAGCCTGGGCCTGTCTTGTCTTGGATCACATCCCATCCACGTCCCATCTCCTCACTGCCAAGCCTCGAGTATGCAGCGTGCTAGGTACCTAGCTGTCGGATACAGTCTCGTGCCCTATCCCTTGCCTCCTCCATTAAGGTGGCTAGCCCTGCTGGGCAACACCGGACGTCATGCTCTGCGTGGCTGCAGCCGCGCAAGCGTCTCGTATCTCATCACAGGCGTCTTATTGCACATGTACATGTATCTCATTGACGCGAGCGGTAAAGCACAGCAGCTTCCACTAACGGGACGAGACTACTCCGTCGTGTCGTCCTGCCAAGACGACATCTCCACTCTGTCTGTCCAGCAATCGAATCCTTCCCTCGTGGGATGCCTGTAGCATCAAGGTCCAACGGGACGGCTTATTAACCCGACCCCGTTCTTTGGCTTTCGTGATCCTACGGGGGACGTCACACACATCAAGGCATTGGCAGGATCTGTCTCTACGCAGTCCGTCCGGAGATTACCGCAATCTCCATTCTTTCTACAGCTTCAGCCTTACGGCAATGAAGATCTTGGAACGACGGCGGCACCAACCAACAGCCAAACTAGATATGCCTCGCCGAAGCGGGACACACGGTCCGTCTTGGAAGCCGGGCGGCCTTTCGATAGTTTGAGCGAACCCCTGACATGCCAGCCCTCCCCCCCCTCCACTCCACGTGTATTTTGGTCGATCCCGTCACGCCCTGGGCCCGTTGAGTTAGTTACTGTCGCCAGCGGCGTCTCTTTTTGATAATTCTTTGCTGCTGTGATCAAATGTTTTCCCATTGCTAACTAATTCCACGAATACCCCCCTCCTTTCTAATTTTACCTGATCCTTGGAACTGAGCCTCTGCCAAGTGCGACGATCCAAGAAGAGCTGCGCCGGCCTCCTCACATAAGTTCCTTACGAAGGAGCCAACATCAGGCGATGACGGGTTTCAGTCTCGGGGGTCCCCAGTGAACCCTTGCGAATCCCACCGACGGGCCAGCCCTACGTAGGTGGCTATTATAGCGAGCCCTTCCGGAACGGAGGGCCTGTTGTCCCGGCCGCCGTTCGCAATGAGCTTGTTGAGTAGGTCAGGGGTGGCTTGAGTGGTGCAGTGCAATGTACTACCTGTGGGTGTACATGCTGGATAAAAACCTAACCGCGCTGGAATTGCCAAGGCCCTTGACGTCCCTGAGACTTGGTGGCTTTGCTGATCACGATGGTTGTGTGTCGACTCCGCAAGGTTCAGCCCTTTCGGCCATGCTCCAAACCATTCGGCTCCGAACGAATCGAGGCTAAGGATGACGGCCGACAACGTTCGGTCCAGGCAGAGACAGACGGGGCATGCTACTTAAGCGAATGCGAACTGCCCTAGGCCTCAAGTGGGTAAAGATGTGCTATTAGGTCTCCCTTTTGGAGATTGCCCTTGTCATGTAGTCTCAGGCGAAGCTGGCCACACAAGTCATGTCAGGTCCAAATCCTCTTGGTTCCATATCCAAGGGTGAACACAACTTCAAAGAGTACGACGCCGTATCCTTCAGACGCGCGTTCAACTCGTGAATACACGAGCTCGGTTATGCCACTTGGCTGCAAATAACATGCACAACAGAGGAACTTGTGGTCCAAGAGCCGAGTTTCCATGTCCAATCTCCATATCGACTAGCAGGCATCATCCATCCCCAACGGCGAAATGAACGGGACGCATAGCCGGAACAGCTGTCCCATTCCGGAAATGCAGTCCGCCTGCCCCCGTCCCATCAAGCTGTCAGAAGTTGGTCGTGTCGTTCCCCGGCAGCTTGGTTCGGCAGTCTACCCAGAGTCCAAAGATAGAGGCGCCACGTGCCGGCTGAAACCGTCAGGACGTTGTCGTCACAGCATGTGTGTCCGCCATTGCGGGGGATGGTGATCCAAGCTGCAGTAAGATGCAGTTGTCCCGGGTTGTTGGTACCATGTTTGATTGATCCGTTCACGAGGTTGGTGTTCTAGATCTCACCGGAAGGATCGTAGGAAGCACGCCGTTGCCTAGTATGCTTACGTACCACTGCCATTGATACTTATCCCCGTATTAGTTGAAGGGGGGGACTGAAAGCTCAGCAGACGTCTTATGTATGTAAGGGTAAATGAGATCACGATTCGTGTTGATCGATAACTCCTAGTTTAACATGTACTCATTGAGGTAAGTATTCGCCGGCCAACAACCCGAAACGGCCGAAGAGTTACCAAAAAAACGTCAGTAGTTAGAATATAGACTGGAATAAGGCCGTATGGGAATAGATAATGCTAGATTTTAAATTTAATGAACCGAGACTATGGTTTTGGGACGAACAGTAAACTCATGGAGAGAAGAGCAAACCGGCTACCCTAGAGGAGCGAAGATAGTACTTCTGGCCACACCAAAAGTGGCAGAGACAACGAGTACTTCAAATCGATGCCCTGGCCAACCAGATGGCACTGACCCGCAAAAAAAGTTGACCGGCATTGCCCATCGACGCATCTTCAACTCCAAATCGAAACTGCGACGACGTGAATAAACGTCAATTTTCCCACTCCTATCTTCACTAGACGAGCTCTCCGAACCCAATTCGACTCGCAGAGGCCATTGATATCGGATTCGATCGATTTGCCCACCATGTCGCAAGATCAGACTCAAGAGCAGCCCCCGCTGCCCCCGCGCAACGAGTTCATCCACAACTCTGCTATTGCCGGAGTCATCGTCGCACCCCTCGCCATGCTTCTCCCGCCGCGAAAGGTGGACTTTCGGTTCATGGTCCTCGCCGGTGCATTCTCCATCGCCTCGAACCAGCTCGTCTACGAGTATACTGGCTCATCAATCTACTCTCGGTTCGGCGGCCGCATGGGCTCGCTCGTCGGAACCGACCTGCCCGAGGGCGCAAAGCGCACACAAAGACTCCTCCGAGAGCACCGCGAGCGAGAAGCGGCAGAGAAGCGAAAGAACGAGCTGGCACAAGAAGAGGAGAAGACGGGCGTGGCCAAGAAGCTCAACGATGTGTGGATGGGAGGCGAGGACAAGGACTGGCGGGAGAAGCGGGCAGAGGAGCACCGACAGAAGTTTGAGGAGGGCAAGGGCATCGGCGACATCATCATGGAGCAGGTTTCCGACGTCTGGAGCGGAAACTGGGGCAAGGGCGCCAAGAAGCAGGATGGCGAGACGAGCTCGAGCGACGACGCCTCGCCGACAGAGAAGAAGTGATGAGGCGAGCATCCATGATTTTGAAGAGGCATCGAGAGATGCCCCGTGTACAAAAGAAACCTGTACTATATCACGACAATGAGTAACAAAAGGGCAACAAAGGCCATATTTTGGAATACGCGACAATGAGAGAGTTAGGAACATACTCAGAGAATCATCAACCATGCACGGAATACATGGCTTGCATTATAGCACACCAACTTGGCATTTGATACATGTTCGTGACTTATTACTCACAAGGATTAACCGGATAGTTCAGAAAAGGCTTTACGGCAGCAATGCCTGGAGCGGGTTCTGGCTCCCACTCTGACTTCCTGGGGAATGAGGATGATATAAGGATCTCACACAAAAGTTACTCTCTTCCACTCAAAGAGTGCTATTGGATAGCCTTTAAAAATGAAGAGAACTGCCGAGGATGGGTTCATGGACATGTTATCATATACTCAAGTTGGTATATCCGCTCCTGGTATCGTCACTCGTCCATATGATGAAGTGTGTGATTTCCGACACTAGACACCCAAGCAGGTTCAGCCCACATCGCCTTCTGACGAGACAGCGTTAGCTATGCTGTAAGCTGCAGGAATATACGCAGAATCTGACGGTTTCGGACGCAGAAATGGAACTTGGGTATAGTGCTACCCGCTTATGAGTGAGATGACTTGCAGCGCACGCCAAGGGAGCTGCTGACAGTGTAGCATGGCATGTTCGATGCTTGAGAAGAATAGCACTTGGTTTGTCAATGATTATCCCTCACGATAGTAAATGCCAAGGTCCGATGCAAGCCCAAAAGGCGGTTACAATGGCACCAAAGGGCAAAATGTCCGTGAGGTTCCACCATGGGCAGGGAATACGGGGCAGTATTCGTCACCCGATTGTGGCTGGCTCTGAGTGTCAGCTTCCCCTCAGCCACCCAGACGCCGAATAGACCCATTTGCAGAATGAATAGCCTGCGACCAAGAAGAAGCCAAGGCCAGAGCCAAAGTCTGATTCTGCTAGGCTGGTATGTGACGAGAAATCAGCGCGACGAAGAAGTCAAATTTGAAGCTGTTGGTTAGTTCACCGCCAACATGAAACACGCTGGTCGCAGGATGAGGAGGTGTGATGCAGCCCCTATGGTGCTGGCTGCATATGTGCTCACACTCTGTGGGCAACTTTATCGAAGAGTATTTATTTGATACCCTCTCGTCTATTGAACTCCTAAAGCAGTTGGAACCACCGTGGCTGAAGGCAGTATACTGCCCGTGACTCGAACCCTCATCATGATCAAAGCGCAGAGCGAAGCAGAGCAAAATACAAGGCTCAAGTCACGGAACCCGAGGCTGTTCACCATCGCCACGGGATGGATGACCAAGACACAGGTGCTGTTCTAAATCAGGAACATGGTGCACTAGGGAAGTGTCATGAGAGGCTCAACAGACCTGAGAATGCCCTACAGGCGACTACAGTCCCGGGCGATCGTCTTGGCTACAAGGGTATCAGCGCAGCTGGACGGGTTCTGGGCTCCATCCTGTCAGCACAGCCCCGGCACTGTACGTCACTGCACTGCGCCGTGAGTTGTTTCGTCATGGCACAAGCAGCTGCTTTGTGGGTGTTGATGTGTGTTGGGGATAAAGAAGGGCGGTTACCTAAGGTGTATGGCAGTGACCACGTCCATTGTTTATCCCTCTCGTTTCCCCTTTCCCTCCCTCTCTCTCCCACCATCAACACACTCGTTTTTCTTGGAGCATCTCTCGTTTGCGACTACAGAACGTGCAACGGCTCCATCCATCCAAAACGTCCCTTGGCCCGCTGTTCTAACGCTTGTCAGCTTCGATCCGTCGAATCAGAACCCTGAGCTGCCTTGGATTGGGGCCTCTAGCTGCGCCTCCACGCAATCCAGCTCCAGACCCGACATAGCGCGCTACGTGCCAACGTACCCTTGGAAGAGCGCCTTCAATAGATCCAGCCACCGAGCTTCGGATTTTTTCCCTTCTCATTCAACCTTTTTCAGCGTTCAACTTGACAAACATCTCTGAGTATTTTTATATCTCCATCGACTTCATCGACGCACTGCGAGACGTCAAACTGCTTAGCGACTCCATCTTGGCCCTGGCTCTGGTCCGACTCTGAAACCGTTTGTGGCAGCTGCCTCCTTTCTTTGCCGCCTAGCGGCTTACTTCTTCGTGCCTATCCCTCGATCACTTCTTCATCACCATGGCCGCTCAGGAATACTACAATCAAGGCGGCCGTCCACAGCCTCCTTACGGCGCCGACTCAAACCCATCACCTTACTACCAATCCCACGATCCTCCTTCACCTGGGTCGACACCAGCTCCGCCGTACCAGGCCGCATACTCGGCACCACCCGATACTTCAATTTACCCTGCCGAATCCGCAGATCACGTCCCTACCGCGAAACCGGCCCCCTACTCACCTAGCGATATATCGTACACACCGGCGGCCGCGTACGCTGCCCCTGGGCAAAGCTCGAATTCGCGCCCTCAAGGCCAAGGTCAAATAGAGCAGTCTCCATTTGACACCGTCTTTGACGACAACGCCTACCCGATGAACACAAACTCGAGACCGACGCCCTCCCCTAGCACAGGCGACATTGGTCAGCAGCATGGTTTATATCAGGATACGAGCTATCACGGCGGACCCAACCCAGCTCATGGACAGGGACAGGAGGCTATCCCACTCCAAGATCGACCTGGAAAGGATGTCGATGCTGAGATGAATGACCACATCTATGATGCCCCTGGGCGAAGCAGGAAGGGCAAGAAGGGCAAGGTTCGTCTGGGCGAGCTGGGCATGCTGGGCGCAAACAACAAGAGAATTCCTTGGGTCGTCTACATCTTTTCTGTGGTCCAGATTGCAGTCTTCATCGCCTGCATCGCTAGAAACGGTAGGTGCCCGTAACCTTTCACGCGTTATGATTCTTGACTAAACAGCTATAGGTGTACTAACCGGGTCTCCCATTGCAACCAAGCCCGATTTCAACATCTTCATCGGTCCCTCGTATCCAGTCCTGATCAACATGGGCGCCCGATTTGCCCCCTGTATGCACAACGTCAAGGGCATTCAAGATCGAGACATGCTCAAGACCGCGAATGGCCTGCAGGATCCTGTCGTTTTCATGTGCCCGAATGCCACCAAGAACGACACTCTCTGCTCTCTCAAGACGGTCTGTGGCTTTGGTGGAACTGTCCCGAACCCCAAGTTTAACGGTGACATCGATCAGAGCCCACAGCCAAACCAGTGGTTCCGATTCATCACCTCTATTTTCCTCCACGCTGGTGTGGTTCATATTCTCTTCAACCTCCTGGTTCAGCTCACCATCGGAAAGGACATGGAGAGGGCTATTGGACCTGTTCGATTCTTGTTGGTCTACATCAGTGCTGGAATCGTTGGCAATATCATGGGAGGAAACTACGCACCACCCGGCTACGCGTCTATGGGTGCTTCTGGCGCCATCTTTGGCATTATTGCCTTGACCCTTCTCGATCTTCTTTACTCCTGGAAGGACAGGAAGAGCCCGGTCAAGGATCTCCTCTTCATCTTCCTTGACATGGCGATCGCTTTTGTTTTGGGACTTTTGCCTGGCCTGGACAACTTTGCTCATATTGGTGGTTTCCTGATGGGTCTATCCCTCGGCGTCTGTGTCCTCCATTCTCCCAACTCGCTGCGAAGGCGGATAGGCCAGGATCTTTCCTACTCAGCAGTGTCACCCAGTACCGGCGAGACGCCGGCTCCCTTCTTCAAGAACCCTGTCGGTTTTTTCAAGGGACGAAAGCCTCTTTGGTGGGCTTGGTGGTTGATTCGTGCTGGATTTCTGGTCATGATCATTGTCGTTTTCATCGTTCTCCTCAACCGATTCTACACCAGCCACGAGGTTTGCAAGTGGTGCAAGCACATCAACTGCTTGGTAAGTTGCAGTTCTATCTCACCAAAGACTATTCATTTGCTAATTCTGCGTAGCCTGTCAAGAACTGGTGTGAGTTGGGAACATACGATGACCCGAAATAAGTTGTCGGAGCACTGGATCTGCAACATGGCATTCTCAGTACCCGTTCATCACCTATTTTTGATGCAATTTATAGAAAGTTTTGGGCAAAGGCGTGCTGGCTAAACTATCAACAAAGGAATGAATATCACGCATTGCACAGCATCGGCGTTGTCATTGCAGTTTACTTTTTGAGAGAGCTGTCAGAATCTCAGACGAGGCCAGCTCTTATTTTCCAGTTTGTTTTACGAAGTTATGATTCGTACAGTTCAGGGGACGCGCAACCAGTCACATTGATCGGTTGTTTTCGGGGCAGTGATTGGAGTCGGGCTACCATCGTCCCGTCTACCGGCAGCGGGCAGGAAGAAGGATCAGGAACTTTCCCAGCCCGCTCGGGTCTCGACATGGATATGGGACATGGGTTGGGGATTTCATTACATGAGAATGCAGCTCTTGGCCTTCGCCGGGCTCAACAAACACGACGCAAAGGTCATGCGATACCCCGCAGGCTGTTGGCTGTATGACTAAAGAGTCACTCTACATTAATATCTAGTTACTTGGCGGTGGTATAAATGGCGTTTCTTGCCTCCTATTTCGTGTCCATTTGTCCGTGATTCTCTCATCTCTCTCGGGTACCTCTGAAGTGACTGGGTAAATATCATGTCTATCTTTGCTATTTGATGCTGTACCCATCGACAAGTAAGTCTAGATCTCTTTGTTTCAACGTTTTGTTATTTCATGATGAATCCTTTTTTATGCATGGCTTAGCTGAATGTCCCGAGAGGGATGACGGATGCTTCTAGAATGGATGTCTGAATGTATTGTTTCTTTTTCATTTTCAACGAGAGCTGGGATTGAAGTTCTGATCATGACACGATGGAGCTGACCCTTGAATGCAGGTGTGTGATGAGTGAGCTTGGACGCATGAAGTGGCTTATTGGGCTCTTGCGGTAGGTGATTGTGCGGTGAGGGGTTTGAGCCATGCCATGCTCTGAGTAGGTAGGTGAATTTTGAATAGTTTTATAATTTTATGGAAAATTTAAAGTCATACGTTCATCTTCATCCCTTCAATGTCGTTGGAAGCCTTGTCGTCATCCTGTTTGAGTTACCCCAGATTCAATATGGGGCCCCGGGGATTGATGCCTCACTAGGGTCATTAGGCGATATTCACACCTCAGGCTTCAAGAAAAAACGCCAGGTCACGTGAAGTTCCCGACACGACCCAGGTGGGGCAAGTCACGTCACGTCCTTTGGCAGTCGCGTTTGACGCGGTACGGGAGCTCGTAATCAATTAAAGTCGTGTCGTCGATTTCAAACCCAGAAACTGCATTGCCCCGTCCAACGCTCAACGTCAACAAAGACGAGGGGACCAAAAATCAATCTCGGCAACATCAATCACTCTTTACCGTGCCTGATTTTGATGAAGCCGTGAACACCGAATCTATTCCCCCCCCTTTCTTTGTCTTCCTTTTTCTTCACTCTTGCCTTCTCCTATCCCCTTGGATACCATTCATCACCGTTGCCACCATGGCAAGCGCTGTCCTTCCCCAGAAGCGGGTGCTGGGTGAGACCCTCACTCGTCAGAATATCCCATCCTCCCCTTCATCGATCAAGAAGCGCAAGGTCGATGCCTTCCCGTCCTCGCCGGCCGCCGCCCGAGCCCCCAGCTCCCAGAATGACCATCGATCAAAAATGAACTCGAGCCAGCCAAAGAGTGCATTCGAGTCCGAAGTCCTCGAGAAGCTGAGCCAAGACCTGTCAGACCGGAAAAAGAACAACACAGAAAAGGATCAGGCATGGGAGCGACCGCCTGTCGTCGACTTCAAGCCTGAGCGAGACAGCCTTTGTTTCCAGTCCATCGAGGCCGAAGAGGGGACACTGCACGGCGGAAGGGCAACTGTCAAGCTCTTTGGCGTCAACGAAGCCGGCAACTCGGTGATGCTGCATGTCACAGATTTCAAGCACTACCTCTACGTTCCCGCCCCTGTCAATTTCCAACCGCAAGATTGCGCTGCCTTCAAGGCGTATCTGGAGACACAGGTGGCCCAGCACCAGCCGGCCATCCATTCGGTTGCCTTTGCCATGAGAGAGAACATCTACGGATTCCAAGGAAACCAGACCAAGCCATACCTCAAGGTCACGGTGACGGATCCCAAGTTCATCAACAAGGTTCGATCGACCATTCAACACGGCAATGCGAACTGGAAGCGCATGTGGAAGAATGATGGCGAGATCCAGACATTCGACAACATCCAGTATGTGCTGCGATTCATGGTTGATTGCAAGGTGAGCGGATGTACAACGCTGGTGACAAACACATGCTGATACTTGAGTAGGTCCGAGGAATGTCTTGGGTGGAAGCCCCGGCAAAGACTTTCAAGCTCCTGCCCGAGAATCTTCGCCAATCCAACTGTCAGATCGAGGCAGAAGTGAGCTATCTCGATCTCATCGCCCACGAGCCGGTCGGTGAATGGTCCAAGATGGCCCCCCTGCGAATCCTATCCTTCGATATCGAGTGTGCTGGCCGTAAGGGAATCTTCCCGGAAGCAAACCACGACCCCGTCATCCAGATCGCCAACATTGTAACGAAGTATGGAGAGAAGAAGCCATTTGTTCGAAACGTGTTTTGTCTTCAAGAGACGAGTTCTATTGTGGCGACTCAGATTCTCGAGTTTGAGAAGGAGGAGAAGATGCTCAGCGAATGGTCAAAGTTCCTGATCACAACGGACCCCGATATCATTACCGGCTACAACATTTCGAACTTCGATTTCCCCTATCTTCTGGATCGAGCAAGACATCTCAAGGTCAACGGGTTTGAATACTGGACTCGAATCCCGAGCGTGGCCTCCAAGGCCAAGGAAACCAACTTCTCGAGCAAGCAAATGGGCAACAGAGACACGAAAGCCACCAACACCAACGGTCGACTGCAGCTGGATATGTTGCAACTGGTCCAGCGAGATCACCATCTCCGAAGTTACACTTTGAACTCGGTGTGCGCCAATTTCTTGGGCGAGCAGAAGGAGGATGTCCACCACACCATGATTACAGAGCTTTTCAACGGCACCCCCGAATCGAGACGGCGTCTGGCGCTGTACTGCTTGAAGGATGCCTATCTCCCACAAAGGTTGATGGACAAACTCTCGTGTCTAGAAAACTATACCGAAATGGCGAGAGTCACGGGTGTGCCGTTCAACTTCTTGCTATCTCGTGGTCAGCAAATCAAGTTCATCAGTCAGCTATTCCGAAAAGCTCTGGAGCAGAAGCTCGTCATTCCCAACCTCAAGTCTGAAGCGTCTGATGAACAGTACGAAGGAGCCACAGTTATCGAGCCTACGAGAGGCTACTACGACGTTCCGATTGCCACGCTGGATTTCGCTTCTCTGTACCCCAGTATCATGCAGGCTCACAACCTTTGCTATACTACCTTGGTAAGCAAGAAGGCGATCGAAGCGTTTGGCCTCAAGAAGGACGAGGACTACATCGTCACGCCAAACGGCGACACCTTTGTGACTGTGAAGCAACGCAAGGGTTTGCTGGCACAAATTCTTGAAGAATTGCTTGCTGCCCGAAAGCAGGCCAAGCGCGAACTGGCGGTTGAAAAGGATCCCTTCAAGAAGGCTGTGTTGAACGGTCGCCAGCTGGCTCTGAAGATCAGCGCAAACAGTGTGTACGGCTTGACAGGTGCGACAACAGGAAAGCTTCCCTGTCTGGAGATTGCCAGTAGCACAACGAGTTTTGGTCGCAAGATGATTGAGAAGACCAAGGAAGAGGTGGAAAGCCGATACAACATCGCCAACGGCTACTCGCACGACGCTCAGGTTATTTACGGTGATACGGATTCAGTCATGATCAAGTTCGGCACCAAGGACTTGAAGGAAGCCATGAAGCTCGGTGAGGAGGCGTCGAAATACGTGTCGGACAAGTTTGTGAAGCCCATCAAGCTTGAGTTCGAGAAGGTGTACTTCCCATACCTGCTCATCAACAAGAAGCGTTATGCAGGCCTATACTGGACGAAGCCAGAGAAGTACGACAAGATGGACACCAAGGGTATCGAAACGGTCCGACGTGACAACTGTTTGCTTGTGCAGACGGTGATTGAGAAGGTGCTGCGAATGATTCTGATCGACCAGGACGTGCAGGGCGCACAAGAGTATGTTGTTCTCCATTCCCTTCCCCTCCCACCCCCCTCCTCCGATCTAGGCTCCGAGATGGGTTAAGGTTATCATGGAGATATCAAACAGCGCGGGGCGAAAGCGGGATGCTGACCAAGAGATAATCTAGATATGTCAAGGAGACGATTGCGGATCTACTGCAAAATAAAGTCGACATGTCGAAATTGGTCATTACCAAAGCCCTCACAAAGGACGATTATGCAGCAAAACAGGCCCACGTCGAGCTGGCTCAGCGCATGAAGAAGCGCGACGCAGGCTCGGCCCCGGCACTCGGTGACCGAGTGGCCTACGTCATGGTCCGAGGCGCCGCCGGCGCCAAGAACTTCGAGAAATCGGAGGACCCCATCTACGTGCTGGAACACAATGTGCCGATAGATACGCGCTACTATCTGGACAACCAACTGGCTAAGCCACTGGGCCGTATCTTCGAGCCGATCCTCGGGGAGACTAAGGCACGCTCGCTTCTGACTGGAGACCATACACGCACTATCTCGGTTGCGGCTCCTACGGTCGGTGGCCTCATGAAGTTTGCAAAGAAGACGCAGACCTGCATGGGTTGCAAGAAACCTCTGACAGGCAAGGAGGAGGCTCAGGGGGCGGTGTGCGCTAACTGCGCGCCTCGCGTGGGAGAGCTCTACAAGAAGACGTTGGATCGAGTTTCGGACCTCGAGGTGCGTTTTGGACGACTGTGGACCCAGTGCCAACGCTGCCAGGGCAGTATGCACTGCGAGGTTATCTGCAGCAGCAAAGATTGCCCTATCTTTTACATGCGCATGAAGGCCAAGAAGGACCTGGAGGACGCGGGCCGTGAATTGTCTCGCTTCGACGCCGACCAAGCCGCCATCTGGTAACGAGGTTGGGCACAAGGACATGTGGGAGAAGAGAGTAATGGTGATGAGATTGGCGACGGGGAGGGGGATCTCGCTCTCCTCGTCCGTGTTGAGCTACCCCTTGTTTGATCTTTCCTTCTCTGTGGTATTACTATACGGATATAAGCAATTGTGGAGGTGGACAAGGTGACTGGCAGAGGGACTTGTCGACCCGGGCGGCAAGACGAGGCCATGAGCCGGGATGTGAAATGAAAGAGAAAGCTGTTGGGACAGGCGCAGATGGACTGATGGTACGCGCCCGGGTACAAGCATAGTGATTAGGCACAAGGCGCAGGCGCAGGCGTAGGCATCGTGTTTTGATTTTGTTGTCGTTGAATGTACGTAAGGCGTTTCCGGGGGCTCGGGGCCGGGGCTGGATTGGAGCCGGACCAGGGCCCGACGTCATTGCAGATATCACCATATCTTTTATTTTATTTTTATATGTAGTATAGAGAATTCAAGAGTGGCATTGCATTGTACGTCTGGGCCTTGACGAAGGATGCAATGGAGCATTGAAATATTACGAGAAACTACGACTTTAGTCAAGAGTGGCGTAATCTTGGCACTATCCCGTCAAGATATTGCATGTTGTTGAAGCAACGGTGGAAACATTCATGATGCAGCTGTGGAAACATATCGTGAGCATTAGTGGAAGCATTCTGGAAGCGTATGCTTGCAAAGAAAGTCGGCCACAAACGGGCCAGCAAGGGGCAACGTCTGTGTGTCCCGGACGGTGAGAGGTGAGGAGGAGGTCAAGACAGGAGAAAAGTGGCACGATGGCCATGGAGTCGTGTGCTTTCCAAGGGCTGCCCAATGCCTGTCCCCTTGAAAGATCGCCGGTCGAGGCCTCTGGGGTGTCGATGCGGCGTCTCGAGTGGTCGGACACAGAAGACATGAAGGTCTGAACTCGGGAGAGGAGACCCCGGCCGTGGGCAGACCGACGGTGAAGCGTGAGGCGGTATAAACGCAGAGCAAATGAGGCACCGTTTCGAAGAACGAGAATATCTCGGAAAACAGAGGAACAAGACGGAAAGAATCGGAATGAGGGGTTTAGCCGGGATTATTTTCCAGAGTCCAGGGTGCGCAAGGGCCTCAGGGCTTGTCAAGGATGAGAGTCCAGGGGGGCGTGTAAGATGGTGGGCGAGATGCAGCGAGGAGGGTTCGGGGATGGGATGCGAGACATCCGAAGGGTAGCCTGGGTAAAAGAAAGAGAGAGAGCGAGATCCATGGGGAAAACGTATTCATGATGGTGGTCGAATTGCGGAATCGGGGGATTGCCAATGCCCTGGTGGTCGGTTGTCGAGTCCGGGATGTCGACTTACACCCGGAGGAGATCCGAGGGCTTTAGGCGAGAACAACGAGATGCACAGGTCGCGAGGGTGGCAGACACATCGATAATTACAGCTGAAATTGTTGGAGGGCGTTGAAAAAAAGAGAGAATTTCTTGTCGGCCGATTATCTACCGTAGCGTATTCTTTCCTCTGTGGACTTCAATGTCCGGATGAGCGCTCCAACGGAGCTGCGAGAACGGAAACGGTGGCCAGTCGTGCTTTAGCCTCGGTCGAACTCGCAATGGGAGCCTCACGGTGCACAACGTCCGAGAGGACGGAAGAAAGCGCCGGAGGTGAAACGTAGCGTGCGGACACCAATCGGACCGGGGAATAACGTTGACAATTGAGAACTATTCATGACTTGTTACGGCAACGAGTCACGGACAAGAGAGCGTCGCAAGCGTCAGGGTCAGAGTCGGAGAAGCAGCAGGGTCTTGGCCTCTCCCCCGGATTCATTTCATCCTGGCACCCCCGCTGAGGGAACGACGGAGAGGAGAGGAGAGGAGAGGAGAGGCGAAAAAAGGCCGGTCACGGCGGGTTGTGCCCAGGCCAGGCCAGGCATGAATCGAAACGGACCAATCCGTTGTTCGGGAAGGCTTCGGTAGCATCTGGTGGCCTGCCTTGCTGTATCGAGTTTTGAGGTCTTTGATAGTCGTCTTTGCCGTTATAGGTCAAAGAGAGCGCCAAAGGCAGCTGCCATTGGTTGGCTGTTAAGGTTGATGGCAATTGATTCTTCAAACGAGTTGGCAAGGCGGCCAATGAGCGGGCTCTGATAGTATCTGGTCTAAGGGTCTGGGGAGGAGTGCCCAGAATGCGCGTCGATGGGGCCACGGAGCTAGGACCGTGAGGCTTGGGATGCTTGAGTTGCCCAGGGTTTTCGCTGTCTGCGGAAAGATGGAGGCGGTCGCCGAGCTTGGCAGGCTAAGGTGAGGCATCGTAATACTAACGATGTCGGTGGAATCTGGCCGAGGCCGGACATGATTCGATGCGCGGTATCCGTGCATCGAGGCACACATGGAGACATCGCTCGGTAGGTCCCAAAGAAGGCGGCTTTCCCCAGTGGCACGTCAGGGCCCGCCCAGCGACAGCAGTTACTGCAGGTTCGCATGGGAGCTGGGGGGAACCAGGGTAGCAGTAACAGATGCAGACGCAGACGGGATTCCCGCGTGCTGCGCGACCTCTGATTCGGTGGCACCGATATTTTATTTCCTTTCTAGGTTGCTCAGTCAAAGTTTGGGTTGAGAATTGGTAATGGATTGTTGATTTGGGGCTTGTCGGATTTGATCCCCGGGGCTCAGCCCCATGCTGAGTCCTGCGTTCTTGTTCGGGTTTGATGGAGGCTGGCGTGTCCTGGGCGGCTGTTGTGGCGGGAGATGAGGTTGTATGAGGTAGATGCCTGTAAGCCCTCAACGGCGGGTAGACTGGTAGATGGTCGATGCACTTGGGGAGGACCGGGGCATGCTGAGATTCACTCGCTATGGAGAGCCTCGAACGCGGGATGTCGTGATGACCTGGAGTAGTGTGGGGTGTTTATTGGCTGAGGATACAACGTCTCCTTCCCCAGAACAGAAGCAGCAAGAGCGTCAGCCCAGCTCATACGTGCGCCTGGGCCAGAGCCAGAGCCAGCTGAAGTGTATCAGTATCGATGATTGATGACGATGATTTCAATGACCCAAGAGGCGGCGATAAGATGTGCATACCCCCACCACGCGAGCAACAGCGCGGCAGCGGCAAGCGTGGAGTGCACGCAAGGGTGGAGAAGGGGCTTGGAGCCAGTTGCCATCCGATGGACGGGGCTCTTGATATTAGCTGGGATAATCAAGGTTGGCTAATGAGAAACGGATCATGATGAATGAATGGCCAGAGCCTCCGAGGAGGACTAGATACTGTCTGGAGGGACGATGTTGGATGCTAGGATCATCGCTTTAGAAGGGATGGTCCGGATGAGAAGTGATACGACTCGGGGCTGCGGCTACAGCTGCTGTGCTTAGGTAGGTACAGTATTGCCTGTGCCTGCCTTCCACAACTTCTTGTCTGCCTACACACGTTGTACCTGCCTTGTGGAGGAGAGATTGACAAGACAGCGGCAGGAGGAATGGACCAACGTTTCCGAGCGAGTTTCCGAGCGGGTTTCGGAGCAAGCAGGAATCAAGCAAAGATGGATGAGCGCAAACGCAGCCTGGAAGTAAAGGTTGTCCAAAGTTTGGCGGGGTTCTTGGCCACGGGCATTCACCCCCCAAACAGGCACACCCCCAAAGTGAAGGGCTCCTTCCACCCAGGCGCTGGGTAAGGTAGCAAAGTAACTCATACCGAGACAGCCTAGCGTACCTGCCATGGATGGTTGCATGGTTGCAGTCCCCGAGTTAGGCACGACTTTTTTTTTCTACTGCAGCGTGGGCAGGGGCGCGGACTGCAGGCCCGAACCATGGCGCACTTGCCAATTCTCGCTCGCTGACCTGAAGCTTTCATGTCACCGCCAGCAACAAAGTGGTCTGTTTGGTTCCCTTCACATCCCGTCCGCCCATCCATGCCATCTATGGCCTGGGCCGCAACCAGACGACGCCGACCGAGAGACGTCAACCAGGGGAGTGGAGGGCCGAGTACGGGGGAAGACCCCGGGAGGCGAGGGGGGGCGTGTCTCTGGGGTTTATCGGGAACAAGACAGAGCCCAGAGATTAGGGGTGCCGCACAACGAGATGGGATACAGTAATGGCACTTTGTCTTGCGGAACGCAGGTGTGGAGTGAGCGTTTTTCTTGTCTCTGACTATCCTATCCAGCCAGGGCTTACCGTTGGGAGAGTAAGCTTCCTTGTCGCATGTCGTATGCCTCTCCAGAGGTTAATCGGATGCGGATGCGGCTTGGGGCTTGCGGGTTGAGATGGAGCCCCATGGAGCCATCCATGATGGAGGGACCGACAACAGGAGGCTTGGGGATCTCTCCCCATCCGTTGTCCTCTCGAGGCATATAAACCTCGACTCCCATCCTCCTCCAGTCGAACCTTCTTCCTCTCCATCTCCCATCTCCAGCTCCGGCATCAGACAGCTTCTTGGTTCTTCTCTCGATCACCTCCCGCCATCTTTGAGCCTTTCATCACGACTCGACTTTGAAAGCCGACCTCCTCCACCACTTATCCAATACTTCTTCACACAACGCAAATGCAGCTGAACACCATGTCTCACCTTCCCTCCGAGCCCGAGTTCGAGCAGGCTTACCACGGTAAGCATTCTAACACTATCCCATGTGCCAAGCAACATCCATTCTAATCATCTATGCAGAGCTTGCTTCGGCTCTTGAGAACAGCTCTCTCTTCTCCCAGCACCCCGAGTACCGCACCGCCCTCGCTGTCGCCGCCATCCCCGAGCGTGTCATCCAGTTCCGTGTTACCTGGAACGACGACCAGGGCAACCTCCAGGTCAACCGTGGTTACCGTGTGCAGTACAACGGCGCTCTTGGCCCCTACAAGGGTGGCCTTCGATTCCACCCCTCGGTCAACCTGTCCATGTAAGTCAATCATCGCCAGACCTCCTTGGCTGCATAGTTTACTGACACTCCCTTCAGCCTCAAGTTCCTCGGTTTCGAGCAGACATTCAAGAATGCCCTGACTGGCCGTGAGTAACCCACCAACCTTTAGGCTTATCTAGGCAACCTGCTACGTTCCTGCATATACAGCGGGGCGATGGAAGCTTCCTAGATCGCGCCGAGCCAAAGACAAAGTTGCTAACGACCTTCCTAGTTAACATGGGTGGTGGCAAGGGTGGTGCCGACTTCGACCCCAAGGGCAAGTCTGATGCTGAGATCCGACGATTCTGCCAGGCCTTCATGACCGAGCTGTCCAAGCACATTGGTGGCGAGACTGATGTTCCCGCTGGTGATATTGGTGTTGGTGGTCGAGAGATTGGCTACCTGTTCGGTGCCTACCGCAAGCTCCGCAACCGCTGGGAGGGTGTCCTCACTGGTAAGGGTCTTACCTGGGGTGGCAGCTTGATCCGCCCTGAGGCTACCGGCTACGGTCTCATCTACTACGTCAACCACATGCTCGAGCACGCCAACCGTGGCACATTCGAGGGCAAGCGCGTCGCCATCTCCGGTTCCGGCAACGTCGCCCAGTACGCCGCTCTCAAGGTTATCGAGCTCGGCGGCACTGTCGTCTCCCTTTCCGACTCTCGCGGTGCTCTCATCGCCAAGGAGGGTTCCTTCACCCCTGAGCAGATCGAGAACATTGCTGCTCTCAAGATCAAGCACCAGGCCCTGACTGCCTTTGAGCACGGGGGTAAGTTCACCTGGATCGAGGGTGCCCGCCCTTGGGTCCACGTTGGGAAGGTCGACATTGCCCTTCCTTGCGCCACCCAGAACGAGGTCAGCCCCGAGGAGGCTCAGGCTCTGGTTGATGCCGGTGCTTTCATCGTCGCTGAGGGTTCCAACATGGGCTGCACTGCCGCTGCCATCGACGTCTTCGAGGCCCACCGCAAGGCCAACGGTGTGCAGGCTCTCTGGTACGCCCCCGGCAAGGCTTCCAACTGTGGTGGTGTCGCCGTCTCCGGTCTTGAGATGGCCCAGAACAGCCAGCGCATCCAGTGGACTTCTGAGCAGGTCGACGAGCGCCTCAAGCTCATCATGAAGGACGCCTTCTTCGCCGGTCTCGAGACCGCTCAGAAGTACGTCGAGGCCAAGGAGGGCGAGCTCCCCAGCTTGATCGCTGGTAGCAACATTGCCGGCTTCATCAAGGTCGCCGAGGCCATGCACGACCAGGGTGACTGGTTCTAAATGCAAGGCTAAAAGAAAACGAAGACGAGAGCGAGAGCCGCTGAGAGAGAGGAACCATCCATCATGACACGACGATATTCCTTGAGACCAAACAGGAAGACCATCATACCCGAGCCGGCCTCACCAAAGGTTTTCTGGACCTCTCATCAACTCCTTTCACACCCTGTTTTTGACCTTTTTTCGATCTGCACGGAATGGTGTTGGATTACACTACGCCTAGCTTCTGTAGGTTTCTTATTCTTGGGAACTGTCTCGGGCATGCATTTGCGTAGGGCGTTGGCGGGGTTTCAAGAAGGGAATCCCTTGTGTTACTTGGTCTGTTTTTTTCATAGACATGATTTTGGGTCTTTTACAATTCGCTTATTCCCCCTTTTTAGCCCATGATAGTACGAAGAATGAAAGACGTACGATTTTTCTAAATATTGTTTGCCTTGAATTGTGAATGCTTGATAGTTGCCAAGGTAGGTAGGTTAAAACTTAGTCTAGTATAAACCCTAAGGATAGTCCGGGTTAAATCTAAGCTTGTTTAGACTTCATCAACACCTTATGGAAAAAGCATTCCGTGTTGTGATGCAGAGATCTCTGGTCGATACGTGTTATGAGCAAATCTAGAGATTATCCCTCAGGGTTAGGTTAGGTTGGGGGAACCAGCATGTTTGTTGGTTGGATCTCAAATCTCGTGTCGTATACCTGGATCCCTTGTAGCTCGCAGGCGTGAATGCAACAAAAACTCAGCCTCAACCAGGGCGGCATCTCGGTGAAAGGGGGGAACGTCAGCAATTCTAACACCACCATCTCGTGATATCTACCGTGGCTTCCGGGATGTGGTGAGGTGAGACCAGGGGGGTTGACCGAGGGACCCAAGGTGTGTGGTGTGCTTCTCTCAGCCTTGTCGGGGGGGCCTTTCTCCTCGGTGAAGTGATGATTTCGCCGTCGAGGTATGGGATGGATTGTACGTAATATCTCGGTCATGTCTGGAGGTTGTTGAAGGTGTAATACGGTGTTGGGGGGGGTTGCTTTCCCCTGTCTAGATGCGGGTAGAAAATCATGAGGTTTTTTGGATGCTCTACTTCGGTCATTGGCCGAGAGAGGTGCAGCAGGAAAACTGTTCTTGGCGTGATAACGAGGGCATTTTGCAGTTGTTGAGAGTCTGATGTTGACAAAACAGGAGACGAGGAGCATATGGAGAGTCTTGGCTAAAGGCGGATATTGGTGGTTACAAGTGGCATCGAAATTTCACATGCAAAACTTCTTTCCTTCCATCCTTTCTTTTTCCCCCAACCCATACACACCCCCCAAGGCCCTCCCTAGCAGACGGCATGTCGTCAGGTTTACTAGGGAGGGGATCCGTTTTCAGTGGATTCAGTTCCCTAATTTTCGACTGGCTTCAGGGGGGGGCCTGGTATAACCCCGCATTATTTTTAGGCCCACCTTTGGAAAGAGCTACCTCGACTCTTTCTCCTTTTGGTATTCCCGGCCCCGTGGTAGTCCACCGGGCCCGGGGCTGATAACGGACCGCGGGACCTCGGCTTTTGATGGTATCGATCGCGGGGGGGATAACTTGATCCCGTTGGAGATGACACGGCGTTGGTGAATATCTGGACATGTATTTCTATTGAAGATTGTATCCACGTGAATGTTGATTGTTGATTGATTTGACGACTTGATTGGTATGATACCTAGACACTGAACATTAGCATCGTCCTTCTTCAACATGGCTGGCCCTACTCCTCTACACGGCATCAAGGTCCTGGAGTTTGCCGGCCTCGCCCCAGGCAAGTTTACAAAACACACAGAATCAGCCATCAACTAACACCCTCAAGGCCCCTTTGCAGGCATGCTCCTCGCCGACGCCGGCGCCTCGGTCCTGCGCATCGACCGGGCCCAGGGCACATCGGCGCGCGCCGTCCCGACAGAGGACATGCTCGCCCGGCACAAGGCCTCCGTCGCCGTGGACCTCAAGTCCCCGCGCGGCGTCGCCCTCGTCAAGCGCCTCGCCTCACGGGCCGACGTGCTCATCGACCCTTTCCGCCCGGGCGTCCTCGAGAAGCTCGGTCTCGGACCTGATGAGCTCTGCGCCCTGAACCCGAGACTCGTCTACGGCCGCATGACGGGGTTCCGTCGCGATGGGAAGTATGCTCTCATGGCTGGTCACGACATTAACTATCTCGCCGTCTCGGGCGTTCTGGGCATGCTCGGTCGGCAAGGGGAGAAGCCACATGCACCGTGGAACATCCTGGCCGACTTTGCCGGCGGCGGTGCGGTGCTATTCCAAGGAGTGCTAATGGCCATCGTCGCAAGGCATTCATCGGGACGTGGTCAAGTCGTCGAGGCAAACATGGTTGACGGAAGCGCGTATCTGGCAACCTTTCCCAGGATGGCGCTCAAGACACCGCTGGGGGATCGAGGTCGGGGGAGAAACATACTCGACGGGGGCTGTCCCTGGTACGATACGTACGAGACTTTAGACGGCAAGTACATGGCCGTTGGAGCATTGGAGCCGCAGTTCTTTGCGGCTCTCGTCAAGGGGTTAGATCTCGAGGATCAAGGATGGGAGTCGAAGAGACACGACACGAGTCTGTGGCCCGAACTGGAAAGGCTGATGAGGGAAAAGTTCAAGAGCAAGAGCCGCGCGGAGTGGGAGGTCATATTTGATGGCACGGATGCATGTTGCACGCCTGTGTTGGAGTACGGTGAACTAGAGTCGGATTCCAGCCGCGAGGGAGACCAGCGGCCGACGGTGACGTTGCGGGAGACGCCTTGTCTTGCCGTGAAGGAAGGGGTAGACAATTCAGATGCGGCCAAGTTTGGGCAGGGTCTAGGAGTCCCTGGGCAAGGTTATGCACCAAACTTCGTCACACCAGGAGAGGGAGGGGAGGACGCTCTTAGGAAATGGATGGGATGGGAGAGTGGGAAAGAGTATGAACTACACGAGGGGGGGTTAGTGCTGAAGGAGACATCAAAGCTATAATGATGATATTTACCGACACATGAATGGGCGGTCAACGTTACTGATAAACATACAGCCGTAGGGGAAATGATTATATATTCTACCTACATCTCGTCACTCTGCTGACGAGCCATCAGGTATAGTAATAACATTAGCAGCTAAGAGGCCAAGACAAAACCGTCGCACTCCGGCCAACGCAAATCCCCCATGTACTCCTGCTCCTTGATAACCCTCACAGCGACCAACCTCGCCTCCAAACCCTCCTGCCGTGTTGCATTGCATTGCATACTTGGTCCAGGAAGCCATGCACCCCAATAAAAGTCATTAAGCAGTCTACTCTAGGTCTCCTTCTGAAATGGTATGGTATCGAAAAATAAAAGTGATGCTAGGGACGTCGTGAAAAAGGGGGGTAGGGTTTAGAGAACGACTGCTGTGCGGTGATCCCCCTGGAACGTGCGGTTTATGGAGGAGGGTGTGTGCGTTGAGGGATACAGTCTGAGGGTGACGCCGGATCGAGAAGCGAATAGGTGAGTAGCCTCGTTCATGAGTCATGGCATTACTGAACTTGGCTGACAATCTCGCTGGCCTTGGATAGAGACTCGACCATCTGCTGGCACTCTTTCCTTCTCCGGGTCGTGAAGTCGCTCTCCTTCAGGAGCTCGTCCAGTGTGTCGGTTCGGTACATGTTCTCCAGCAGCTCCCGTTGCATCTCATCCTTGGTGAATCTATAAGTGTCGTTAGACCATGTAGGATAGGAGACAGTTATTGGGTTACTTACTGGACAAGTGTAAGCATGATGGCCTTGGGAACCATGTCGATCATGGTCCGCTTGACAATGTTGTAGTAAGACGAAATCAGCAGCTCTATAGACGAATTAGTAACCACATCCCAACGGAAGCGAGCTTGTCTCATCACGTACTAATAACCTCAACCTCAATGTTCTCCCGCTCTGACAGGGTACCAGAGGCCTTGAGGGTGGGTGGAGGAGCCTCCATGGCCGCCGCCTTCTTCTTGTTCTTGGCTGCGAAGAAACTGCCAAAGAAGCCAGAATTGCCAGCTGCGTCGGGCTCAGGAACTGTTGGGCTGGCGGCACGAGGAGTAGAAGCAAGGGGCTTGCCAGTCTTGGGGTCAACCTGGACAGGCTTGGCGGGGTTGTATCGCTCGTTGACCATCGCCATTGCCTAGAAGCTTGGGTTAGTGACATTCTATGATAGTATTATACCCAGATCGACTTACGCGGTGGCCGTTCAAGAAGTCAGGGTGACCAGTGTTGATGTAAACCGACTCCATCGAGACTAGGTCTCGGACCAGCTTGTTGGTAGGCTCCATGGCCTTCTTGAAGAAGGCGATAACAACGCCGTGCATCTTCTCCTTGAGCGAAGGGTATCGGCGGTACAGCTGCTTGGCGAGAAGCTGCGACAGGATGCGCACCAACTCGTCGTAGACGAGCGAGACACACTTCAAGCTAGGGTCCTCCAGGCGCTTGATCTGCTGCTTCACAATCAACTCAAAGGCAGTAGTGCCAACAAAGAGGGCCGGAGAAGAACCCGAAGAGTTGTACAGAATGGTACGGATGTCGACATCCTTGACAACATCAAAGGGGTCGATGGCCTTGACACCGTTGGAGTAGAGCTCGTGGAAGACGAAGCTGATACGGGCACCACCAGAAAGCTCAGTGCTGGACAGCTCAGTGTTGTTACCGTCCAGAACTGTTCGCCACTCGTTGGTAAACTCGGTGATGATGTTGAGAACGATGTTGGCGCTGTTGCCGAGCATCGAAGGGCCAAGGCTCTCAAGCTCGGCCGAGTACTTCTGCAGAGAGCTGGTGATGCGGGCCTTGATATCGGGCAGCGTCTGCTTGATGTGCATCATGAGGATGAGGTTCAGCTTGCGGGCCAGGTAAGGAGTTCCGCAGTATGAGCTCTTGTTACGATAGGCCTTGTGGTTCTCAAAGAAGTTCTTCTCAGCCTCCAAGGCCTGGTTGATGGCCTTTTTGTTGTCAATGTCGCGCTGGCCTCGGTTGACCACGGGGACGTAGCCTAGTCGGAGAGGAATGACACGGTTCGACAGAATGTCAATAACGTCGGTTCCCTCGTCCATCAGATCGACCTTGGTGAGGACACCAATGGTCCGTTGACCCTCGGGGTCGACCTCTCGCGCAAGCTTCAGACCATCGGAATTGGCCAAATCTTGGTTGGCAGCGGTAACTGCA
This sequence comes from Fusarium piperis, assembly GCA_027886205.1. Lineage (NCBI taxonomy): Eukaryota > Fungi > Ascomycota > Sordariomycetes > Hypocreales > Nectriaceae > Fusarium > Fusarium piperis. Next base: position 118,039 of record RZGM01000085.1, read on the forward strand.
AGGATGATGGCGTTCGACTTTCCAATGTGCTTGAGCACCATCTCTCGGATCTGTCGCTCGATGTCGCGGGGCTGGTCGCCAACGGGCACCTTGGTCAAACCAGGCAGATCGACCAATGTCAAGGTGAGAACATTGGGAGAGTAGATGCGCAGGTTGATGGGAGCTGGGGAGATGCCGGCATTCCGTCCAACCTTGGCCTCTGTTTCCCGGTTGATCTCCTCTCGAATCTTGGTGAAGTCGTAAAACTTTTGACCTGGAACGTGGAGGAACTCTCCCCACTCATCGGCGTTCGCTGCCTTGTCGTTGGATGTGTCGACCTCATCGGCCTTGACGCCGTTGGATTGCGCAGGGCGGTTGATGAGCTGAAGGACGAGGGGCCGTCGGGTCACGATACCGGAGCCTCGGGGCAAGCTAGGATGGCTGTCAGTCTTTCGATTACAACAGAGAGAGGGGCGGTATGAGGCAACTCACAAGTCTCGACCGACGATGTTCTCCAGCACGGAACTCTTTCCACTTGACTGACTTCCCACGACGGCGATCTGGGGCAGGTCGATGGGGTTGTTGACGCCAACGGTCGCAAATACATCTTGAAGCTTGTTGACGAGCCTATAGGTGCGAGGTTAGAGACAATCCACGGCCGCCGAGGGGTTAGCCTAGCGGGGGGACTCACTGGATCAGAGCGGGATCTGAGATGCCGCCCGGCGTAGAGAGGTTACCGCTCATGTTGTGTACTATTTGGTTGACTCCTATATGCGTGGGATATGTGCAGAATCGAGTCGGATCGACGTTGACGGAGACGGTGACGAAGACAGAGGGTGGAGGGGAGTGGGTAGTGGTTGACTTTCGGTAAGCGGTCGGGGTGGAGGGCTCCTGGAGCGTTGCGCAAACTCGACTATAGGGGAATCGGTGTGGTCTCGGTGATTCCTAGACTAGCTCAGGTGAAGCAGCCTGCGACGGATGAACTGGGTAGGAAACTGTCTTTGGCGGGCAAAGGCCGTGAAATATGGAAAATGCGTGGTGATGCTGGAATAAGGAGGACCAAGAAGACGACACCGAATTCACGAGCCTAAGCCCAAGGGCCCTAAGGTTGCGCCGCCCGCTACCGCTGCCCTGGCTGGGCTGGCATCATTACGTCCCCTTCGAGCCACACAGTGGCGCAGCAGCCTTGCCCAATCGATGGTTCCTGCCTGGCGACTAGCAGGGGTCTAGCTTTTTTCCCTGACAAGCGTGGCAGGCACGTGATATCACGTTGGCACCAGCTTTCATTGATCTGTGGCTTGAATCAGAGGGAATTCTGCAGCCTGGGCTGTAGACGTCACCGCGTGATGCGTTCCTGAGAAGAGTATGGATGCCTCCGGCCGAAGTTCCACACAGACGACGACAATGACGAAGCCTTGCGAGACATGTCTGGTTGTTTTGTTTCGTCTTGCAGGAGGCCTCGTTACTTTGAGGCGGGAACCACTTTCATGGCGAGTCATTAGAGGTTGGAGTATTAATCTCGCTCACGAGTTTGGCACGGATGAGAGAGACATAACCGGGCTCAAGCATTGCATCAATATGAATATCTACTTGTCTGATACAAATTTCTTATTCTTATGTAGTGCCAACCACGAGAATAAACAGAAATGCTACAGAGTATAAACGTATAAGCGAAATCAGAGACGTGGAAATGCTCACCGCCGAAAGTCAAAGACCTTGGCATGACCCATGTTGGAAACCAATCAGGAATTCGACAGCCAGGTGAGGTACCAAACTAGCCGTTCAGGGGTCAGGCTATCCTTATCAATTAGGGCGAACGTAGGTTCGTTCGGAAATGGGGTTGGGACTGGAGGGGATGGAAGCATCATGCGCGAGAGTTGGTGGGTCACAAGGGGCATGTCAACTATGAAGAGACACAGGACAGTCAGTATGCAAGAGATTGACTATTTGAGCGGGTGAGCATATGTCATATCTCTTTGTATCAGGCTTTCCATCAGGTCAAGTATTTAGGGCGAAAAAAGGTCACTCGTCTCTCACTTGGTCAACCAAATACCCCCCAGAACAGGGCTCATCTCAGGTCAAACCCCATCCGTTCTCATAGAATTGTATTGAGCCCCTCGCTTCTTCCGCGAGACCATGTTCCTCGCAGTCCTTGAATCTCGATTTAGAGGCTCTCAACATCGAGTCCAGGAGCAGCTCGCTTCATCATCACTCTTGGAAATCCCATATTATCCATGTGGGGAGGTCAAGAAGACTCAACAAAGCTTCATAGCATTTGGACTCTTCTCAATTTCCCTCATTTCCCGCCACCTTCGCCTTCCCGGGAATACTTGGCTAATTTGACATTTTCAGTCAAGTCTTGAGCATCCTTTGGTGGGTTTTCAATAGTCCCTTCTCCATAGGGTAGTCTATCCCTTAAGGCCTAAGTAGTCAGTGATGACCTCTACATCTATCCCAATACGCCACCTCTTTCATGTCGACCTCCGGCATTGACGATCAGCGTTGGAGGCAAGCGTTTTCCGTGATGCAAGGCAGTTTTGTGCTGTGTCACCACAAAATAAGGCACAGGTTTCTTGTCACCGGGCTTTCCAGCCATCAAGGGGACACGGCATTGTTGAGGTCAACTCCCACATCCCCTTCTCGGTGTGCTTTGTAACCAGGTACCCGATCTTTTCCTGAGATCGCATTCGTCGGTCAGGCATTCAGTTGTATCTGAAGCATTATACTCGTGAACATGACTATTTAATGAGGCTATTCACGTTTATCCTGGTGAAGAGCTGTCTATCACAGAACGAGTAAGGTAGACGGTATGCTGGCGGCAAGGCAGCACGTATAACTTCAATCCCCCAATTGTTGTGGGGACGTTTCCATAACTGTCATATACCATCTGATTCCCGGGGCCTTCTATGTGGTATCCTCGCTTGCTCCAAATCAAGGTCCTGGCTGTGGTCAGGATAAAGATGACAAAACTTGCTGGTTGTCAAGTCGGCACTTTGATGCTAAAGGTTGTGATGAGAACTTGCTTAGTTCTTACAGTCAAACACCACTCTCTTCTTATTCGTGTCCATACATACGAGTACCTAATTTAAGATATGACGGAGGATGCCATCGTGATCGACGAGAGGGTCTTCGGTCATCGATATAAGACCGGATTTGGTTGAGTCACTGACATGGTGCCTCAAGCCCTGGCTGTTAAGATACTCTGCACTGTTGGTAATTTCTAGCACTAAATATGATACCATGTTAAACGTGGTTGTCTTCTGACTCTGTATACTGACATCTATTGAAACGCCGGGATTGTCCTGGGGAGATGACGAAATGCGCTGCCACGCTGTCGCTTGTGTCAGATAACACTCAGCAGGCGATTTCGGTGAGCATGCAACATTGCACATAGCAGGCTTAATACACATCTCTGGGCACACGTTTATCCATAAAATGGACACATTAGTATATAGGAGTAAAGTAATAAACCTTTTAATTCCAGGATATTTATCAGGACAGGTGAGGAGCCTCTTGAAAAGCAGAGCCAAGTGGTTGTGATGCGGTACTCCAGGGTAAGCGACCGACCAGCTGAGGACTGTTCATCACAGGTCATACTGTAGCAAGTTTACCCGAGGCATTAAACAGATCCATGCCAAATGTTATCTTTAATAATCACTACGCAGGCATCCACAGCTCATGCCTGCATAATACCCAATCTAGAATTGCTGCGTTGGACAAGAATCTCGTCGTGTGACGATTCAAGTAGGTGCCCCCCAATTAGTAGCCCTGAAGCCCCCAAGACGCTACTGGATCGTCACTGTCGGCCCCCAGAAACGCCCCAACAAGCCCCTGTTAGCGACAAGCCTCCTCTAATGAGGTGACCTCACGACACCTCAGGCCCCAGAAGGCGCACCTCATCGTCCCGTCCTAGCCTACCTACCTAACCTATGCAACCCCATCCATGGAAGCTGCACGGACTGGACAACTTCGCCCCGACAACCACCTGGCATCATACCTACCTTAGCTGTGAACTCTCAGCTCATTATCCAACTCTCCAAGAAGTGCTTCTTGTTCCTCTCGTCTCTGTCTTGTTCCTCGGACGACCCCACACGCCTCATCCGTCACATGCGGCCGGATTCCTCCTTCAGCTCGAGCGCCGCCACCTCCACCTCCCGCTTCCATCTGCTATCACGACTCCACACATCATCGTTCGCAGCTAGTCCTGAGCCAGTTTTACGCCTCTGCCACCCTTCCACTCGGATGCCGCATTCTTCTGGCCAACGGCCAGCTTCTCGTTAACCCCAGCTTTTCTTACCGCGGTCTCCTGCCGCGGAGAGGCCGTCCTGGACTCCTCCGGCGAGCCCTCACGCCCCAGTCTCTCCGATCACATCTCCGACCACCCACATACGCCGCAACTCCCCTCGACCTCCTCCAGCACTGATATCCCTGCCCAAGCTTCCACCGCTACCATACATTATAGCTTCAACGCCCCCCAAGGCGAAAATACCCACCACCCGAGTCGATCCCCAACCGGCATTGCGAATATAGGTTCTTCCGCTGCTGGCCTTGACAGGCTCTCGAGTCCCGTGCCGCCTCAGATCCTCGGACGACGCCCACGATCGCCGTCTTTCGTCGCTCTTCTAGACGTCGAGACTGACTCTTGTCTCGAGTCTGAGGGCGTTTCCGACCCTATTGCCGAGCCCCCTTCTAAACGAAGACGAGGCAACGACAGGATGGGCGCGAGTGATACACTTGATCCACACAATGGCGCTTCCCTAGGATTCTCCAACGGCTCGACCGCTCCGCAGTCCCAGCAGTCGGCTTCTACTGGTGTGATTAATGGCCACAAGACCGCTCTGAATGGTTCAGCCGGGGATAAGAACAATGCTGCTGGCAGACCAAGTCAACGACCCCAAACATACTTCGGTCATGACCGCCAAGAAGTGACCAGGCTGCTCATACAAGCCTTATCCGATATGGGATACCAGGCTGCCGCCGATAATGTGAGCCATGAGAGTGGCTATGAGCTTGAGAGTCCTACTGTGGCCGGCTTTAGATCCGCCGTGCTCAGTGGCTCATGGCCCGTGGCAGAGGAGTTGCTTGCCGGCGCTTCATATGAGACAGATGGCCAAGGAAATGGGCTCGTTTTGGCAGTCGGTGCTGACCGCAACGCCATGAGGTTCTGGCTAAGGCAGCAGAAGTTTCTGGAGTTGTTGGAGCAGAAGGATACCAGCCGGGCCCTCACAGTGCTTCGAGGGGAGCTGACTCCGTTATCACACGACACTACGAAACTCCATTTCCTGTCAAGCTTGCTCATGTGCCGTTCTGTCGAGGATCTCATGGTAAGAGCAGAGTGGGATGGGGCCGGTGGCGAGTCTCGAAAGCGACTATTATCGCAGCTTTCCAGTGGGTTATCTTTCCTAAACATTACTAGGCCCTGGCTGACTTGCGCAGAATGTATATCGCCTTCGGTCATGCTACCTGAGAATCGTCTTGCAGTTCTTCTTGAGCAAGTCAAGCAGAGCCAAATCGACACCTGCTTGTATCATACCGAGGCGTTGTCGCCATCACTATACTCGGATCACCTTTGCGATAAACGAAACTTCCCCACAGAAGTCGCAGTGGAGGTTTCTGATCTCGACGGAGAGATCTGGCAGGTCCAGTTCTCGCATGACGGAACCAGGCTTGCTGCTTGTGGCAGTAGTGACTACGTTATGATATGGAGTGCCAAGACATTCGACGTGCTCAAGGTTCTTCGTGGTCACGAGGGTGGTGTTGGCAACATATCATTCAGTCCGGATGACTCCATGATTGTGTGTTGCTGCAGGGATGGCTATGCTCGGTTATGGAACACCCATGTGAGTAGCTGGAAGAAGGACCCTTCCTTAGCACGGGATACTAACAGTTGATTCCTAGACCGGCACACTCATCAAGAAGTTCAGTCGGTTCGAGGAACCTGTAAGTGGTTGTATCTGGGACCGGAATAACCAGTCTTTCGTTCTCGGAACGCTTGACCCCAACTACAGCCTGCGGACCGTGAATGTACACGATGATGAAGTGTACGAGTGGGGGAAGAAGCATCGCGTCCAGGACATATGCGGGTCTCCTGATGGCCGCTGGCTTGTTGCCGTGGATCATCTGCAAACAATTCATGTCTACAATGCCCTGACGCGGGAGCTCGAGTTTGATATGGAGCTCAAGGCGCTTCTTACGTCAGTCAGCATTAGCGAGGACTCACGGCACCTGCTTGTCAACAAGAGCGATGGAGAGGCGCAACTCATCGACCTCTTCACGCGGAACTCGGTGCAAAAGTTCTTCGGCCATACCGGTGGCCAATTCCTGATTCGGAGTTCCTTTGGTGGACCGAACGAGAGCTTTGTCCTCAGTGGAAGCGAGGACGGCAACATCTTGATATGGCACAAGAACACTGGTGCTCCGGTTGAGCGGCTACCTGGCCACCATCCTCGATGTAACGCTGTGACTTGGAACCCGACGGATTCGTTTGTGCTGGCGTCTTGCGGAGACGACGGCCGGCTCAAGATGTGAGTGATATTCACGGCCAGGTGGCTACTTGGATACTTGGCTAACAGTGATATGATGCAGCTGGTCAAATAAGACACGCAGTGTTGAGATACGGTCTCGGTTCAAGCGGGATTCGAACGGCTGGAGAGACAACGAAGGAGAAGAGTAGGGCCTAGAATTCCTCTTCTTGGAGAGTTCATGTGGAAATGGGGGGTGACCATGACTGACCGACTTGGCTTAACGATCAGTACTGGAGGCATGGGATGGCATGGCTCGGTGTTTGAGTATGTTATTAGAGGGAAGAACGGGTACATGGGGTGCTATGGATGGGGGGCGCCGTTTTCGTGCCGACATCACTGACATCTATCCATCACTCGGGAGAACCAGGGGTTTCTTGTTTCTTGGTTGTTGTTGTTGCTGTTTATGGCGTTGGAGCGATGGGTTGGTTCATGAGACGGGGTTGGCTTTGATCCAGCGTCTCTTTGTCTATGGTAGACTGGTTAGTGCAGAAATCCCACTTTGTTACGTACAGCAGCTCAGAAGCCGGACTGACGTCTGGTACATCCAATGTGGTTCTATCTATCTCTGGCGAATTGTGGATGGCCGATGCTGCAAGTCTGGCGTGATGTGGTGGGCGGCTAAAGCCAAGCCCCGTGTTCTCAGCTGAAAGTGACATTCTCCCTGCTGCCGCATATAGCAGGTGGCAGCTTACGATGGCTGGCTGGTTTGCAAGACGTGTCAGAGCAAGACTTGGGTGTTGCAGACGGCCAGTTGTTGTTGAGGCAACCGACATGATGGTGTGGTGTGGTGGTGGTGCAGTCTATGGGCCGCAGAAAAGGCTATGCCGGCAAACCTTGACGGTTCCAAGCGACGGCGCAGCATATAGTCTGGGACAAGGCCAGATGTGAGAAAAGAGACAAGACGAAGTGGAGTGACAGGTCTTTGTTGACCCAGCATATTGGATGATGCCCAACAGACACAGGTTGGCAGCTGGCCCACGCGATTGCACACGGCCCATGGTGGTGCGTGTAATGTATCGAGATGCGCTGTATGTATGATATTATCCCAAACCATTGGCAATGGTCTTGCTCGACCAGACCAAGTCGGTGTGACCCCGGCCGGAGTTCGATCGCATCCTGGACACCGAGGCCGGCCTCACTCAGATCGAGACGAACATGGGATCGAGGGAGGTGACCACATAGAGTTTGGCCGTGCCGTGTGATATAGAGCGGCCCGCTGCCGACTCTGGTAGGTGGGGAGGGTGTGGACTGTGGAGGAGACGTACTGTAGCGAGGAATCTAGAAGCGACTTTGGAAGCGCTGGGCCAAGGCTCAGCATGGATGGTGCATACCACTCTTTGTTGCATCGGCAGCTCCGACCTGACGTAGAAACCAAGCATCAACAGGGACTGAGTTGTGACCATCACCATCCATCATCAACTCTTCTCCTCGCAGCCAAAGAATGTCATGATAGATAGATTCGGAGACGGGTTTGTGTATCCGTATCAGAGTCGGTACCTGCATGATCTGATACCATGACAGCACCGGGACCAGGGCCAGCGGGTCATGGCGAGATACAGCACGGGAAGGCACGCCATTTGTGCACAGCAGATATCGAGCATCAGGCCCCTTCGCCCTTGGGCCACACCCTCAGAGAGGTTGAGAGGTTTAGCTGGTGGAGCGAATTGGTTCCACGCGGTTCTAGATAGTTCAAGCCCTAGCCCGTCACGGACCATGGTGGTTGAAATGGACAAAGACATTCTAGAGAGGCGGTCAAGAACTTCTTGACCAGGGGCTTACTGTGAAGAAAGAAAGCTGCTCCATCGGCCGGGAACTTCGGAGACGTTGATGTAGCGACGGCTCGCAATAGTTGCGACAGTGGCGAGAACTGGTCATGAAACGGACCGCGCTGCCGTCAGTCAGACTTGGTGTCTGGTGGAGAGGTTGAGTTGGTATGCACACTTGATGCATCTTGCAGTTTCTACCCAGAAGGATGCCCAGTATGCATCCCACTTCGGCGATGACGCCCCATGCAGGGGGTCAGGTCAACCAAGCTTCTTTGTCCAACCTCAGCTCTTCCCTTGACGCTCTGTGCTATTTTCGCCTTGGAATTCCAGCTGGTCAGATAGGCATCGTCGGCTTTCGTTCCGACATGCAAAGACATGGCAGAGTCAATGGCAGCGCCATATGTGTGCATGAGTGTGCATAGGCGCTACGTGAGAAGCGACGCTCGTTGGCGATCGTCGATGAGATGCTATGCAATGCGACAATTCCGTGAATGAACGGGGCCGAGCGAGTGTCTCGGCGGGATTCATCATCAATCGTGGAGCACATCGGTCGTCACCGGTCCATGACTCCAGTCCAATGCATCTGCGATGCAGCCTCTTGTGATACCAAACTCCCAATCGGTGGGAATCTGCGGGGGCGGTCGTGCTGAGACCAGCAGAGTGAAAGAGCACACTGTGCTGTTTCTTTTCTTTTTCTCCCACGGCGCGTATCTGTATCGTTGTGTTCCGGCTGCGGCCAACGAGTGAAACAAGCAGACAAGCTGGCAAGGCTGTCAAGGTTGGTCTCGATACTTGTTGAGACTCTTGCCATTGAACCAACAACTGCCTGTGGTGGACACTGACCGATACAGGAGGCCCTTAATCCTTGGACAGGAGGCCCCATAGAACAGATTTGAGAAAGGTACATATCCTCGGCCCAGCAAGCAAGGGACTTGTATCCGTCCGTTGTTTCCGTAGATAGTCACCATATTCCATATTCCTCCTTTTTCAAAGTCCGTGGAGAGTAGTATCAAAGTGTGGGGGGAACCAACGGTGACAAGGGCCAGAAACCAGACGACATCCCGCTCAAGGATCACAGTGGTATTCTTGGCTTCTTCCTTTGAACCCATGTCGATGTGCCCCATGCATTATCGAGCCATCCAGACACTGAGACCCTCGCCCCTGACGCTAAGAGCTCCACGCGCAGAGGACGTGCGCCGCGGGGCCTTTTGAAGCATTCATCAGCGATTCATGAGAAGCAAACATAGGGCCGAAGCTGACGGTGTTGCTGACGGGCTACGACGAGCCCAGCCAACCAGTCTTGGCCGGATACATGGCCTCATGATGATCTCGACGACAATACTGGCCGAGGGCCCGTGAAGTAGAGACCCCTGCAGACCCCAAAGCCTTGACTATCGGGCTGCAAGGAGCCCCTGCTGGGATGACGGGATGGCGGTGGTTGTACGACATGTGCTAGAGCTGAGAGGCGAGAAACAACCATTGAAAGGATCCTTCAGGCAATGGGCGACGCTCCGCGATGGAAGGGAAACGTCTCGGTAGTCATTCTCGAGGATTTCCAAGCACCGCCGCGTCTCACTGTCGATCAGCGGGAGTTCGAGGAGATGACAACTCCTTCGGGACAGGGACGCATGAGAGAATACGTCAATGTCACCTTGAAATCTTAAAATTCCCCGAGGTTTTCGACATGTCTTACCCCTTGCAAGACGTCGCTTGAAGACCAGGAACGGCCGCCGAAGGATATGTTGGTGGTCAGTCTTAGGTAGATTAGATGTGCGGGATCTTCGGCAGAGACAATGATCGTCGAACCGAGCAGCTTGTCGTGTTAGTGTGGTGAAGTGCAAATGACCTGTGCTGAGTGTGGGAGACTCAGGGTGAGGAGGTGTTCGTTCGTATTGCCTGTCAACTGCAAGTTTATCTTGATCCCTTATGCTCTATGCCGAGTACGTCCATCAAGCGCAGCTGACCGTGGGTTATTCGTCAAGGTTGTTGATCGAGGAGTCGACTTCCCCAGGGTCATGTCCTGAGGTAGACGGTGATATCGTGTTTGCGCGCACCTGGTTTTTGGCGTCATTACAGGGATGTGCATGGGCGTCCGTGCTTACCTACCCATGCCGTGCTTGTTGGACAGTTCTGCCCCGGGAGCCTGGTGAACTCCAAAAGTATCCATCCGTAAAGGAGAGACAATACTCCGTATCAAGCGCGTAGATGTGAATCAGAGAGACATGGAGAAAAGGGCTGGTGCGGGCGTCGACCGGTTATCAGCAGCACCGCCATTTCTGATTCGCCTGGTAAGTAGATCTTGAAGTTGACGCGGGATGAGCCGGCGCCGCGTGACAAAGGGAATCGTTTTGGTGTGTGTGGTGCTCTCTGTTTTGCTAGTTGCGTGGCGCTGGGGAGGAATGCCATGTTTATCATGTCTGGCCACAATGTCCCCTGGTAAAGCAAGGACCGCCATGGTGTTTCTCAAATCCTCACAGAATCTATACCGCCTTTCCTGGCTACTTGATGGCGAGAGAAGGGAGGAGTTTGGAACATGTACATAGTATGAACCAAGGATGTGTAGCGAGCGCATCGTGATCCACCACAGGAGGCTATGGCCGGGCTGAGTCGCAACGACGTCGTTTTGCGTGCACGTAGACCCCAGTTCCTTGATCCTGGGGCAGCCATGAGGAGCAGGGGCAGCCAAAGCCACGAGTAGAGGCACGGGCATAGGCACGGGCACAAGCGCGATGATTCCTGCTTGAGGGTCTCGTCTCCATGATGTCGCCTTCGGAGGGTTTCGTCGGGGAGGGGACCTACAGGGCTGTCAGGGTCGCTGGGTCCTGTCGAGTTCTCTCAGTCTGTCATACGGAGCGATGAAACCTGCCATGGATGGCGCGCACGAGCGGTCTGGCGGTCCTCAAAGACTGTATTGAATCCAATAGCCCAGAGCCTGTCGACCCATGCACTCAAAAGCTGAGACGAAACAGCCAAAACAGCCGACACTAGGGCCAATTCCAGAAATGACAAACGAGAGTGAGCATCAACGGCGGTGACAGAGTTTCATGGCGGCGGCGGCTTCAGTGGCGAAAACGGTCCCTGGAAGAAAAAGGCTCACCAGGAAGAGTCGGCTCTTGTTTGGCGTGGGTTCGTTGAAAGGAGAGCCCCAGGTCTAATGCGCCTTTTGCAGAGCAATCTTGCTAGAACAGCGTTGTCTGAGTCGTGTTCCCTGCAGGAAAGTGCAATGGATGGGTGGATTGTTGCGGCTGGGAAGGACTGACCTCTGGGTATCGGCAAGGTGGTAGGTGCATGGGATGGGATGGAGGGAAAGGTAACTGGTACCTGGGCCAGTACCTGCCCGTCCCGTCCGTTGACCGGTTCAACCCACCCGTCCATTAGGCATGGACGCAACACGGCACGATGCGCGCCCACTGCGGCGGCAACATGCACATCCATCTCATCTGCAACTAAAGCTGTGTGTGCTTATGGGCGGCACGCACTGAAAGCTGCAGCTTGGAGACCCTGTAATATGGATGGGATTATGCTTCCTTTTTCTTCATTCCATTTCCTGTACCCCGTACTGACACTGACGACGAGAGACAAGACGGACAAGACAAGACGTCCGAGTCAGCATCCTGGAGCTGTATTGGTATAGCCTCTCCCGAAGAGGAAATCCGGCTTGTAGCCAACTTCAAAGATTACCTACGGACCAACCGCATGGCTTGACAAGCCTAGGAGGTGTCCGAGGTTGATTGAGACTCGACTTGAGGCACAGACAGAGCTGATCTCAATGCTGCTGCTAATTTCAGACTCCCAAACTGTTTGTTTGCTTCCCTCTTCAGTATCGGTCTTCGTCTATCCGTCCTGCAGCGCTTTGTCCCCAGAAACCGTCCAACACCGGTGTACCTGAGCTAGGCTGAACCTTGTAGCCAGTACGCGGACGGCCTTTGTCCCTTCCATTTCTGTTCGAGATGTACTGTAATTTCGCCTTTTCCCAGCCGGGGCAGCTTGTACCTACCTTAGTTCCTGCCTTAGCACTTGTCTCCCCTGTCCTGGCACGCCGCCTAGCACCCTCGCCTCCTTCCCCCTCAAGCCCTCAAGCAACGGTGGGCCCTTGCCCCTAGTGAACCTCGTGCCAGCCCAGTTCTGTCCAATTAGGCAAGAGCCTCGCATCATGGGTCCCCCTCCCCCTTCGCCTCCCGCATCCGTCCCATCTCCAGCGGCCGGCCAGGTCGGTTAAACAAAAGACCAGCTGCAAGCCAGCCCAAACCACCTTCATCGTCATCCATCCTTTTCGCTCGCTCATTTTTTTCAGGTGTGGTCTGTATTTTTTCTTCTTTCCTTTTCCGAGACAAGTCAAGACAAGCTTCGACGGGGAAGTGGGACGTTGGATGGTAGTTTAACTCGCCCGGCTTGATCGACTAGCATCCCGTGTCCGAACAGCTGCCGAATCTTCCATTTTCCGGCCGAGTCCCCTTGAGTTTGCTCTTCGTCGCCACCAACATTATCTTTCGAACCTTTACATACCATAGGCAACGGCTCTTCTTGTTTTTTGGGTCAGGTTGGTGTTTTGGACATAGCTGGGCTTGCGCTGCTCCTTGGGAGTTGCTCGACATTGTTCGACGTCGACCTCTAGCTCATGGTTGTGTGTACTCATGATGCGACTGTGATCGAGTCTCTTGACCTCTTATCGCGCCTCTACTCGGATTTCTCTGCACTACACACCTGCGTCGAGCATTCTCAAGTCGCCGCCCACGATGGAAAACTTGGAGGGGTTGCTTATGGTCCCTCCGGACAGGGGCCAGATCCTTGGTAGAGCTGTCTGGAAGGTTTGTCTCTATCATATGCGCACGTTTGTTCCGCGCCTCTAATCGCCATGCCACTCTAGCCGCGATACGTCGTCATTGGAAGGCGCAACGCCGGAGCCGGCCACCCAGGTAGCCCTAGCTACTCGCAATTGGTATCCAACAGCCGCAATAATAGCCTTGGGAACAAGCCCCTCTCCAAACTACCTACCGAAGAATGCTGCATCTTCGTTTACAAGCACAAGGTATGTGACTCCGGAAACGGCTATGGAAATCCCAAGCCAAACCTCCGCTTTGTTGCCTGGCGCTGTGGACTGACCCCATTGGAATTCAGGACGATGCTGAACCAAGCCAACAATGGCCGATAAACTCTATTACCGACTGCCAGGTCCAGCAGATCGCCCACCGCAAACAGGGACCTGTCCTTCCCACTCTCGTCATCTCCATTGCCGACAAGGAGAAAAAGCGACGGTCGAGTCGAGCTGCCGGCCTTATATCCTCCAGCAAAGAATCCGGTGCAACGACACTTTGGTTCCGGACGCCCACAGACGACCACCACTTGAGCTTACACGAGTGGGCTCGCTTCATTCTCGCCAGAAAGTCTCCCATGAGCCCCGAGAGCCCAATGTCCCCCCAATTTTCGAACCCGTTTGCGTCGAGACCCCGCGATACATCCGACTACTTCTCGCGGCCAACGAGCGGAAACCAGTCTGGTCGTTCCGATACCCGTGGTCTTCAGCATAAGAGCTCTTCCAACACCCACTCGACGGCTACCCGAGATCGACCCCTTACATTCAGCTCCGAGTCGCCTAGTTTGCGATCTAAACGTAGTGACGTGTCTTCCCCTTCGAGCAGCAACTATCCAATTCAGCAGATGAACTTCCCAATACCCGGACAGCACTACACTACGGTCCTCCCCACCGACCTGCCATCTCCTGTCACCACAATGGGGGACTATCAAGGAGAATTCATTGAGGGCTGGACATCAGCGCAAGGGCGATCATCCACAATGAGCTCGCCTATTCGAGGACGCAGCAGCATTGGCTCGCAGCCACCTCATCCTTCAACTACCGCAACCGACTCGAGTTCTCCCCCTGGACCACGCGAGACCATCTTGGACAGGGCCTTTCAGATGCGATGCATCCCTGGCTCTGAACGAGAGGTGCCAGGCGAGGAGAAACTGAGTTCTTTGGCGCGGTTTGATGCGCTTATGCGAGAAGCTGACGAGAAGCGAAAACAGAGGGAAGAAGCCGAACGAGCCCAACAGATGGCAATGCGTAGTGCTTTCGAAGCGTCTGACAGCTCCAGTGAGGAGCAAGATAGTGATTCGGACGACTTGGATGAGGACGCATACGGCGGAGTACCGGAACGACGGGGACCGGCATTGATACCACCGACAACGCAACGAGCCTTACAGTTTATCACTGGCCGTCATGAACCGGCGCCGCCTTCACCATCAGGTCGTCCTCCCGTGACCAGGACACAGATACCGCAATCACCTCCAATGCGGCCGCATACCACGCATGCTAAGAGTCGTCCAAACCCGAGCCAGAGGACCAACAGCACTCCTCAGCTGGCTCCTGGCATGGCCAATCTGGAGATATCAACAGCAACCCCCACCAAGGTATCCGATGATGGCGCGATACGGCCGAATGCAGACAAGCGTCTGTCCACTTCGAGCACCGCTACCAAAAGGTTGAGTTTCACCGAGTTCACCAAGAGGCTATCGAGCACCAGCAGCTTACTGCTCGTCCAGACGAACGCTAGTGGGGGGAGTTCCCGGGGAAGCAGCGAGATCGACCTCCAGCCCTCGTCCTTACCCCGTGGGACGTTGAACCCGCGAGGTACAGCACCACCTCCTCGAGACCGAGACACAGATGATTACGGAGGGAGATGTCGATGGCGCAACAGTGTCGGCGTGATCGGGAAAGACGGCACTTTTATCTAGACTTGACGGAAAGAGAAGTCAAGGCAGGGCAACATCAGTTTTCTGGCTCTCATGTTATCTGCTGCCATGGCCATCACAAGACCTTGGCGTAGAGGATGAGGGCTTATTGTTTACTTATCTATCGTGCCACGGCACGCAAGGGGCAGGGAGGCACGGATGTTATTTTGGGCGGCTTTTGCATGCTTTCTTTGTACGATTTTGATACCAGATGATGGCATCGTCACGACTCTTACGATTGAGTGGGAGAGGGGGAGGGGGTCCGTTGGGCACACGGTTCCCAGGCGTTTCCTGTCGACGGACGACTATTTTGTCGTTGCTAGCATCACTCGGTGTTTTGGGTATTTCTTTTGGCCGTCATGATTTGGCATGTGACGATGCACGCGGATTCTCACACGAAGGGGTTAACCATCCCATATGCTTCAGCTATGTATGTATCGACGCATGTCTATGATGGTGGACGACAGGATGGCGAGAGACGTTGCATTTGAGACACAGAGGCCCTGACTCATGCTGTATGATAATAGGCATATGAATGAATATTCAATGCCCTAACTAATCAATCCAATGCCACATTGAAAGAATCAATATTTATTTATTTAGTGAGCGTACGTCTGTGCATATCTTGAAGGTGACACAAACTCGGCATTTAACTAATCAAGCTCTATGGCATCAATCAATGCCCATAAATCCTGGTCAACTTTGCTTCAACTTTTATTATCGTCTACTAATTCAAGACGCTGTGTCCTTTTTCCATCTTTCGTAAGATCGACTGTATCCGTAACCACCCTGGATCCTGGTATTCCTCATAAAATCCTGCCCACTTGCGTCCTCTTCGCTGTTTTAATCCCATCATGTATTGTACCTCGTCTTGCACCCCATCGTGCCGTTCTGAGTCCCCTGATCTTTTCGTCATTTATCGGATGTACTGGGCGATGGCAGCCTGCTCCTCGGGACCCAGTCGCTGGCTAATGAAGCCTTCGACGGCACCACCATGTCGCTGGTTCGCGGCGATCATGTACTCATGCACCCACTTGGCAACGTCCAGAACCTCTGGAAAGTCGTCACGGACGCGGGCCTTGCAAGTGTTGAGCGCTGTGAACGACATGCCAAAGCCAATGTCATCCACGTCCGCCTCAGCAACAATCTCGTCACCTGTGCCAGCAGCCACGGTGGGAGGGTTGGCGAGGAGCGTGAGGAGAATACGGCACGTGTTGGCCCAGCCCTTCATGAACTTCTGCGCGAATGCCTGCGAATCGCACAGGGTCTTGGTCAGGGACACAACAGCAACCTTGCGGTCAACAGGGCGAGCGAGCGTCTGCGTCTCGGCCAGCACGAAAACCGGGTAGACCTTGGTGAAGACACCCTCCTCGACCGAGTCGGACTGCTTGATGAAGTAATCAGCGCCGTAGCCCACCTCCAAACGGGCAGCGACGAGGTGGTAGAATCGCACGAAGCGCAGCTTGAAAGAGTCGGCCGGGTTTCCTTGAAGCTTGGTGTAAACTAGACGGAGAATGGTGCCAAAGTACTGGTCCAGAACAGAGCTGCGAGGAATTGTTAGCCTTGGCCCAATCCTATGGACGGGAGGGTACTTACTGCTCAAAAGTCTTGACGATGGAGTCGAGGATATCAAAAGCGAGAAGCTCTGACTTCTTGCCGCTCAGAAGTTTCTGGAAAATGCCCAGGACAGGCTCAAGTTGGTTCTCAGCAATGATGGCTTGAGAGGCGCGAGGGATAACGGCAGACAGCAGACGAGTGCATGCGGGCACATTGCCTCGTGTCTCCCACAAGGTAGGGTTGAGCAGGGGGCCGAGAAGAGCCTTGTAGTTGTCCGAGATGGTCTCGGACGGGCTCGACTCGAGCAACTGGGCCAAAACTTGGAAGACGTATTGCATGAATTCTGGATAGCTTGTCAGTAAAATACTTGTTGCTCACATCACATCACTTACCCGTGACATCCTCAACCAGGATCTGGTGAAAGGGTCCCCATAGCTTCTCGTTGAAGAGAGCGGCATTGGTGGCTGCGCAGTATCGGACGAGAGCGCCGATAGCCTCGAAGTGGTAGTAGTAGAAGCGAGGGTTACTAGGGTTCTGCTTCATGACATTGGTGATGAGAATCAGGTGAGTGAGCACATTCTCCAGCAAGGGAACAGCGCCATCCTTGATGACAATCAGGATTCTCATGACACACCGCATCAAGAACTCGTTCTCCTGCAACTTGGCAGGGCTCGACTCCTTCTCAATGAGCTTGAACAGGTGGCCGAGGAGATCCTTGGCAAAGGGCTCAATGTCGGCGCGAGGGAACATGGCGTTACCGGCATCGTCAGCAAGGAACAGCACACGCTCGACGGCAATAGCAGCGTAGGAGTAGACGACATAGTTGTCCGAGTTTAGGTTCTGGATCAGAGGGCCCAGAGCAACTGTCCACTGCTCCTTGGACAACTGACTGCGGAACGTGTAGAGGTACTTGATGGCATCCACCTTTGAGATGGGCTCAACTCCCTCAGAGCTGATGAGATCCTGGGCAATGTGCTGCTCAAAGAACTCGACCACGTTGACAAGGGGGTTGACGGTCTTGACACCTTGGGCGGCGGTGACAGCACCCTTGGCAGCGACGGACAGGAAGAGGTAGATGGCAGTGTCCTTGGCCCTCCAATCCGATTTGCCCTGGGCAAGATAGTGGTTGATATACTTGGACACCACCGTGGTGACGGGGGCCTCAAAGCGCTCCTGAAGCTTTCGCAGGAAGTCGGTAGCAGATCGTCGTCTCGAATCCGTATCCGAACCCTCGAGATCCCTTCGAATAAACTCGATGGGCTCATCCTCGAAAAGCTCGATGTCCGACTCGCGCAGCGCCACGTTGGGTAGGATAACTTTTTCCACGATCTGAGTCAAGACGTCCTCGTTGTTGAAGATTCCGGAATGCTCCTTTGTAGAGGCGACAGCGGTCAAAAAGTGCAGAGCCTTGCTGACAACAATGTCGTGCTTCGTCTCGGTACCAGTCGACGACAGGAGGTTCCAGGCCTTCTCAATGAAGGGCTGGCAGTACTTGGAGAAGTCCTCATCAAACTTGACAGTGTAAAGCTCGAGGACCTCGCAGATGTCAGCCTTGACGGTGTCTGTTATACTTGTCTCGGTTTCGTCGTCGGTCTCCAAGAGTGGGTTGGAGTATGTGAGGTACTTGTGCAGTAGTTCGGAAATGCTTGCGAGGTTCTCCTCGAAGATGGGAGGCAGATCGTGGCAGGACATATCATAGAGAATCTTGATCTGCAGGTCGAGGGCCTCAAACCAGCCTTGCAGAACCTCTTTCTTGTTGCTATTCTCGGTGATCTTCTTGTCGGTTGTCTACGGGACATGACGATTAGCCAAGGCGGAGGGGACAGGTGAATCATACTCGACTTACCACTAGCAGCTGAACGAATGCTTGTCCGAACGTACTGATGACATGGTTGATCTCCATGTAGAGCTCGTCGGTGCGGAACAAAGGTCGCCATCGGACAAAGATAGAGTGTGCGACTTCGAGAACACCAACGTTGACCTTGGGGTCTGTGGCAGAGAATCGGCTGACGAGCTCCTGCACAGGGAATACGTTAATGCTATGGCCGCAGAAGAAGAAGGAATCGTAGAGGATATTACCTGAGTAAGAGTATCCCATCGCCTCCAAAAGTCAGAGTCTGCGATAACGCTAATAGCGTCACCAAGCTGGGCCTGGATGTTGGCAGGTGATGAGATCATGAGGCCGATCAGGCGCTCCTTGATGATCTGAACCTCATCTTGAGGCAGCTTGTAGTTGCCCTCCTCGTCCTATACAAAAATTCGAGTTCAGCTCTTTGCGCATCGACGGATGGGGCCTGTGTCTAGACGCACCACATAATTTGTTCGGATGAAGTTCTTGAAGGCGAGGGCGGCAGCAAGTCGGGTCTTGGAGGGTATAGAGTCGGAGTTGACGATGTTGAGGAGGCTGAGAGAGTATTGGGACTTGGTAGCCTCCTGCTTGAGAGCCGTCTCGGCTGTTGGTGATGATTGTTTGTTAGCATTCGAAATCGCGGGGCAACGACGAGGTGGGACGGGCAACCGAGACTTTACCTTTGCGGTGCTGAGACGGGTCGAGGGTTGCATCAAGCAGCTGGGCGATGTGACCAATGTCGGCCGCCATAGTGAGAGATGGGATGGAGAAGAGGTTTATGAGGAGAAGGACAGGGAAGGGGAAGCGAAGAGGCGGTGGTGATGGTGGAGGAAGATGTTTGGTTTTGGCTTGGACTGGAGGTTGCAAGCTGCGTTGCTGGCAAGCAGGCAGAGAGAGGACTTGTATTTTTTCCCGGTGACGGGCGGTATGCTGGGGCAACCAATGAGAAGCCTCAAAACAACCAGCTTTTAATGAGCTCCAGACATTAAATGCGCTAAACAGCTCGCAGACTTCAGTTGGTGTTAGCGGGTCGGTTGCC
This sequence comes from Fusarium piperis, assembly GCA_027886205.1. Taxonomy (NCBI): domain Eukaryota; kingdom Fungi; phylum Ascomycota; class Sordariomycetes; order Hypocreales; family Nectriaceae; genus Fusarium; species Fusarium piperis. Next base: position 137,482 of record RZGM01000085.1, read on the forward strand.
CTGTAAGCAGAGTTCAGGGTCAGGTGCTCAAGTGGGGCTAGCTCAACTGTGAATGGATGTCTTGATGATGTGCTGGAAGTTAAGTGAAGCTCCTGTTACAGGCAGCAATTGACTTCGTCTCTTGCTTGTATCTCTTGACAGTAGCCCTATAGATGCACCTTCCTATGAATAGGCGTCAAGACCTATAATTAAATTGACGGCCCAGAGTTAAAGACAGGCACCATGAGGCTTCGAGGCAATCGAGTCTTGGCATTGCTCCATACCTAGGTACACAGATAAATAGGCGGTCAGGGTTGTCGGAGCAGGCTGTTGGCAATAAATGTTGAGTGCAAACTCGACTTGGAATTGAGTTTTGACAAGAAATTTCCAGTGCCTGGTCGAGATAGCTATACAGAGTACCTAGGAAAACCTTGAATCGCGATAGTCATCATAACTTTCCACAGCCTTGACTTCCCAGGCAAGCAAAGCATGTCCAATCTACTTGCAAGTGTCAGTTCCTGGTTGAGAGAGGTTACAGATCCATTATCGGTAGATGTCCCTAATAAACCAGAGCATAGACAGCCTGTTTATTCAGCCAGCCATGAGACTTGTTGTCTCAGCATGACCTTACCATGATGCAGATGACTCTTGGATATGACCTTGGCACATTGTAAATCGCTGCGTCTCGCTGAATGTTTTAAGAATGAGTGCATATGAATAGACTGTCGGGTCTCGGCTCTGTCAGGTCTATCAAACAAAACTCTGTCATTCCCAATCGCCCACCTAGAACGAAAACAGCCCAGAGTACAACCCTACTGGATCTCTCGCAACCTAACCGACGGGATCAACCCAAGACTGCAGGTACGCTGTGGCTGAGATGCTCTGCTCCGGCATAAGGGTCCTTCCTGTCCCGGGATTGGCATGATTGGCTCTGGTACCTTACTTCCACAGTTTGGGGGCTACAGGTGAGATCCCTGACCTGTTCGCGTGCTCCCATCCCAAACGGCCACTGAGAAGCCACCCAGCAGCCACTAGGCGGCGCGAGGCGCGGCAGACCGGCCCGCCATTGGCCCGTCGCACGGCCCTCTGGGAACTGACGAAGGAGGAAGTGACCTCCCACTCCACTTGCACGGGAAGCTGGTACTGTTGGATGGATGGCTGGCTGACCAGTATGTGAGGTATGTAGTACATCGGCCGAGGTACCCTCGTCTGATCGGCGAGCCCTGCAGCTACCTCTGCCCATTGTCAATTGCAGGTCTTGTCAGAGTCTGCCGCACCGCACCGCACTGCACCGCACCTCATCCTCCTTCCAAACCTCAGGTGCTCGTGCCCGGCGCAAACTCTCCTCCCATCCTGAACCTTTCATCAAACTCCAGCCTCTTTTGATTCCCTTCCCTTTGTCATCTACCAGCCTCGAGACGCCTCGATTCTCACATTCGATGCCCGATCGACTCACACGCTAGTCCGCGCACCCCAGCTGCTTTCGCTGCCTCCTCCGGCCTTCCGCTTTCTT
>RZGM01000086.1:0-138408 GCA_027886205.1 Fusarium piperis
GCTTAATTATATTAAAAATTATATATTTCTTATTAAATTACCTTAATTTACCCCTTAGGTATATAATAAGGTTAAATTACTTAAATATATTAATTAAAATACTTAAATTACTTAAGATTAATCTTATTATTAATTTAATTATTTTAAGTTATTATAATAACTTAATTACTTAAGAGGTTATTTTCTTAGTATTAATTAATAAAGTAATATTAACTTATATTAATAATAAATAATTAAATTACTTAGTCTTTTATATTAATTACTTAAATAATTATAATTTATTTTTAATTTTTAAGTTATATTAATTTTAGCTTTAAATATCTTTTTAAGCCTATAATAATTATTTTACTTATAATTATATTTATAAAAAAGCTAGTTTTATTAAAATTATAAATATCTCTTATATTTATATTATATTTTATAATTATATTTATTATAAGTTAAAATTAATTATAAATAATAATTAAATCTTTATACTTAGTTTTTTAATAATTATATTTTTTAAAAAAAATATAACTTAAAGTCTAAGTATTACTTAATAAAGTTATAAGCCTAATATATATTAATTAATAATATATTATAATTAATAAGTAATTAATTAGTTATTTTTTTAATATTATAAAGCTAAGAGAAAAATTCTTATAAATCTAAGTTAAAAGTAAAATAAATAATAATTTATTTCTTTAAATTAAATAATTAATATAATTTTTAAATAATATTATATTAAGACTAAATGCCTTATTAATAGTAGTATAAGCAATGCTTAAAGACCTTATAAGTTATTATAATATATTAAATACTTAGCTTTAAGTTATTTTAAAGAGCCTAAAGAGTAAAAAGGGTTTTAGCTTTAATATAAAGAGCTAATATTATAGCTTATTAAGAATTAATTAATTAAATAAAAAGTTAAGTATAAGAGGGAAAAGTATAATATTTACTTAATTATAATACTTACTTATTAAGTATATTAAGCTATTTTTTATTATAAAATTAAGGCTATTATTTACCTTAATAATAATATTAATTCTTAGGCTGTTTTATAAGCTTATTTCCTTAAGTAAAAATAAAAGCTTATTAATTTTTATAATTTTTTATTTTTTATTTATATAATATAATTTTCTTAATATTTAAAAGTTTAATTTAATAACTTAATTAAGTTTATAAATACTTATAATAATTATTACTTATTTTAACTTAATAAACTTTTTAATATATTTTTATTATTAATTTTTTATATTTTTTTTCTTAAGAATTTATATTATTTCTTAATAATATCTTATATATATATATATATATATTTTTATAAACTTATTAATTATTTAAGTAATTTAACCTTATTATATACTTAAGAGATAAATTAAAATAATTTAATAAAAGATATATAATTTTTAATATAAGTAAGTTATTAAGCCTAATACCTTTTAATATAAAAATTAATATTAAAATAAGCTTTATAATATTATTATACTTAATACTTTATCTTAATAAACCTTATTTTATAAAAAATCTATAATTGATTTATAATAATAAAAATAACTTATTTTTTATTTTAATAATAATAATTTAATTAATAATACCTAGGTATATTTATAAATATTATATAAAATAATAATTATTATATAAAATAATAATTATTATATAAAATAATAATTATTATATAAAATAATAATCCTTATATAAATTACTTAATATATACTTCTTATTATTAATATAAGCCTAGAGATTAATAAATATAAAGTTATATTATTATACTTTTATAATATATTAATATTATTAAAGTAAAACCTTAATATAAACTTAGATTACTTAAAGTAAACTAGTCTTATATAGCTATTAAAATTAAAAAAGCTCTTTATAGTCTTATAACTTTTATTAAATATTTAAAAAATTAATTTAATTATTTTTAATTATTATATATTTTAATAATAAGTTTTTTTTATTTTTATTAATTAATATTTTATTAAGAATTAATAATAATATTTTAAAGGCCTTATATAATAAATTAAATATAATAATTATTTATAAATTAAAGAAATAATATTTTTTTAGGTTTATAATATTAAGATATATAATTATAAAAGCTTTTTTATTTTATAAAATAAATTTAAATAATTTATTAATAAATAAATAATTAAGCTTATTAGCTTATTAATAAATAATAATTTATATATTATAAAATAAAATTATATATAAAAGTTTAATAAAAAGTTTATTAAAATAACCTTAAGTAATATCTTATATATAATTTTATATTAATATAATATATAAATATAATAAATATATAATAAGATTATTAAAAAACTTATTAATTATATTTTATTAATTATTTTTTTTATTTTATTAAAAATAAATTTATTTTTTAAAAGTTTTTTTATTTAATTTTTTTAATTTTAATTTTTTTTTTATTTTTTTTAAGATTAAATATTAATAATTTTTTTTTTATTTTATTTTTAATATTATATCTAAGGTTTAAGAAGATTAATATAAAGATATTATAAAATTATAAGTATTTATTTAATAAAGTAATATAATATATTTATTTTTTAATTATTTTAAAAACTTTAAATAATTTAATATAATAAAATAATAATTTCTTTTTAATTTTTTTTAATTTAAGGTCTTTTATAAGAAATATTATAAAATCTCTTTAATTAAACTTTATAAGTTTATAATTAAAATTATAATATATTATTTATTTTTTAATAGCTTTTTTTTAAGGTTATTAAAGTTTTATTTTAATTTCTTATAATTATTTTAATTATATTTTTATTTCTAAGACTTAATTTATTTAAGTAATTTAACCTTATTATATACCTAAGGGGTAAATTAAAGTAATTTAATAAAAGATATATAGTTTTTAATATAATTAAGCTATTAAGTATAATACTTTTTAATATAAAAGTTAATATTTAAATAAGCTTTATAATTACTTATATTAATATAAGTTTAACTTAGCTTAATACTTATTAATACTTTAACTAGTTAAAGTATTATTAAAGTAAGCTAAGTATAAAATAATATATTTCTTAACTTAATTATATAAAATATTAAAATAAAGATAAAAATATAAAAATAAAATATAATTTATATAATAATAATAATAATTATTATAATAATAACTTAAAAAATATATATAATATATTAAGTAATAGCTTATATTAAGAGAGTTAATATATTAAAGTTATTATAATTAAATTAATATTTTATTTTATAAATTTAAAACTTAAATAAATTAACTTAATTTTTAATAAAATAAAATAAAAAAATTATTATTATTATATATATTAATTAATTTTAAACTTTAAGATTAAATCTTAAAATATAAAATAACTTATAATATTTTAATATTAAAAAAAAAAATAAAAAATTTAAAAAAAAATAAAATTTATATATAATAATTAATAATTTTTTTAATAATTTTATTATATACTTATTATATTAATATATTATATTATTATTAAGTTATATATAAAACTTTACTTAAGAATTACTTTAATAAACTTTTTATTAAACCTTTACTTATAATTTTATCTTATAATATATAAATTATTATTTATTAATAAGCTTATAAGCCTAATTAATTACTTATTAGCTTATTATTTAAACTTACTTTATAAAATAAAAAAGCTCTTATAATTATATATCTTAATACTATAAGATAAAAAGAAATATTATCTCTTTAGCTTATAAATAATTATTATATTTAATTTATATAAGGCTTTAAAGATATTATTACTAATTTATAATAAACTATTAATTATTAAGGTTAAGAATAAGAGCTTATTACTTAAGTATATAATAATTAAAAATAACTAAGTTAACCTTTTAAAGGTTTAATAAAGGTCACAAGACTATAAGGAGCTTTTTTAACCCTAGTAGCTATATAAGGCTAGTTTACTTTAGGTAGTCTAAGGCCGCCCTAAGGTCTAGCCCTAATAATATTAGCATATCATAAGGGCATAGCAATATAGCCCTATATCTATTAGCCTCTAGGGTTATATTAGTAACTAGAAGTATATATTAGATAATTTATATAGGGATTATTATTTTATATAATATTTATAGGTATACTTAGGTATTCTTAATTAAGTTATTATTATTAAAATAAAAAATAAGTTAATTACTCTTATTATTATAAATTAGTAATATATTTTTAATAAAATAATATTTATTAAGGCAAAGTATTAGGCATAGTAGTATTATAAAGCTTATTTAGATATTAATTTTTATATTAAAAGGTATTAGGCTTAATAGCTTAATTATATTAAAAACTATATATTTCTTATTAAATTATTTTAATTTACCTCTTAGATATATAATAAGATTAAATTACTTAAATAAGACTTATTAATATAATTATATATTATTAAGCTTTAGTACTTAAGTTAATAATTAAGTATATATATTAAATAATTTATTTAAGAGCTATTATTTTATATAGTATTTATAAATATATTTAAATATTATTAATATTAATTAAGCTATTATTATTAAAAAAAGAAATAAGTTATTTTTATTATTATTATAAATTAATAATATATTCTTAATAAAATATAATTTATAAAGGTAAAGTATTAGGTATAGTAATATTATAAAGCTTATTTAAATATTAATTTTTATATTAAAAGATATTAGGCTTAATAATTTAATTATATTAAAAATTATATATCTTTTATTAAGTTACCTTAATTTACTTCTTAGATATATAATAAAGTTAAATTACTTAAATTATATTATTAATTATTTAAATATTATTTTAATATTATTAATTTTAAGTTTATTAATTAATAGCTATATAATTAAAAAAATCCCTTAAGTTTCTTAAGTTTAATAATTAAGTTAATAACTTAAGCTTAAAATTATTTAATTTTTTTATTATTATTATTATTTTTTTATTATTATTTAAGTTATTTTAAGTAATTATTAAAAAATTAAGAAAATAATAAATAAATAAAACTTATTAATAATTATTACTAAAAGTAACTTAAATAGCTATTATATTTAATATTATTTAAAATAAAATAAGTAATTCTTAAGAGATAAATTATAAGTTTATATTAATAAAAGAAAATATTATATAAGCTTAAATAAAAGCTATTATATTTAATAATATATTTTAAGATATAAAATATATCTAAGTTATATTAATAGCTAAGGTAGCTAATATATATAAAAGTACTAATAAGTATATCTTATATACTTATTTAATCTCTCTTAACCTAATAGCCCTTTAGGACTACTATTAATCCTAGACCGCGTTATTTCTAGACCGCGATTAATCCTTATCTATCAGTCCTCTCTAGGGTAGGTCCTTTTCTACCAGGCTTCCCCGTCTTAGGTTAATATTAGGGTCATAACACTTACTACCTAAATCTTATCTATTACTAGCTATAAGCTGCTTTGAGAAGGTCTATAATACCGGCGATATATCTATAGTCTAAATAATAGGCTAGGTATTCTATAAAGTTAGAATCCTAGACTAGCGGATCTCCCACGCAACACGAGAGCATATTATGTTAAACTAACTAAGAAACCGGTCCCTTAGTTTTGCCATCCTTAACATCTGACTTGACCTATGAGAGAACAAGTTTGACCTGAGAAACGTCTTGAACATCCTCGATACTATGAACAAGACTTTCAAGTTGTTCTGCCTTGCAGGTGCCAGGCTCTCGATCTGAGAAACTTGAACCTCTGTCCGGATAACACCCGCAACAGTCCATGAGTCTCTTGGCAGCAACTGCGCTAGCATTTGGACCACTTTTCTATGGCCAGACCCATTTCTAAGCGATGGTATGGTTCCTAGTAAAATTTTGTGAGGAGCGTTCCACGGGTGATAAATGGGCTCTTGTCTCTAGATGCGGCTTGAAGTTTCTTGTCCTGACGGCCGTAGCCGAGATCATGCAAGAGAAGTGTCCGATCGACCCGCCTCTGTGATGCCGCTGGACTCCACAAGAGATGGTAGAATTGCCGGATGGGCCAGAAGAGGAAATCAGGATTGGCAATTACTGCTAGACAATAGGCTTTGTTTTCACGTGATTGGTAAGCTGGTTGATTCTTGGCTGGTCATCTCATCTTGGGTGCTGCTTGCGAGATGCTTCCCTACAACAACAGAGAGTTGGGGGTCAGCTTTAACTGTCCATTCTTCAACACAAGAATTGTTGGCCGATATCAATATTTATGGGTTTTATATTATTGATACCCTATAGTATATTAGGTATTTTCTTCTCATGGCGAACTGCAGTCACGGCTAGGCAGTCCGCTAATAGTATAACCGTGAGACAGTTATGTGCCAGGGATCAGCAAACTGTCGATACCTTGCAAGCATGTTCTTTCCATCGAGAATATTCTGCTCTCTCGTGTATCCACTAGTGATCAATATGCTAATTATCCAGACAACTCCGTGGCAACGGCGCGGGAGCTAAGGTCTCTTAACTCGTGTCTCGTCCGTTGTCGGTCATGTGAGCGCCGCTCAGGGGAAGGCGAAATAGAATTGCTTAAAAGCTGAGGTTGGGCTTATTTAGATATTTCTATATTCATGATTAGCTACAACCTTCATTGATCAATTTTACCACCGACAACAGCAGAATCTTCTAATAACCAGACTGGGGCGATCTTGGGCAGGTTCGGATTTCTTTTGACACAACTACGGCCGTACAATGGATAATATTCAGTAAAGCCGATGTAATTCTACGACATAATCCCCTTGGTTTCACAATTGCATTGGCGAGGTCAAAGAATAGAAAGGATGGGCCATGGTGGTGTTGCAAAAATAGTTGCTTTAACCCAGGAGTATCAAGTTGCGACGATGCCAACAAAGGGCATCATAATCCTCAAACGAAACTTGTGAAGCGTTTTTCGAGTAAATTTATAAGCCCAAAGGGGTTGTCCCCGTTCCCCGCCTCAGGTAGCATGAACATGGTTCAGCAGAATACATGGGCGGCACTCGAGCACCTTACTCTTTGTGGTTTTCAGGGTTGCCGGTCCGTGTCAAACCCACTTTGTGAAGCCCTCTCAGTATCTGCAAAGGCCCGACCCTGGAACTCGGCCAGTCCTCTTGGCTCTTTGTTTCCCTATTGTTCGGCAGTGAACAAGCACATCGACCACGTCTTTGACAGCGACAAGCTGCGAGAAGAAGGCAATGAGTATGTGCTGCCTATCCAGAATCATCAAGTATAAAGTTGTAGTCAGTCGCAACAATCCAGTCTCCATCATCACTTATCAGAGCATTAGCACATCAGCACATCACAACTCACCCACAACCAACACACAAACACTTCACAGTCTCTTCACTACCCAATTACACAACCAAGATGTGCCAGCCTACTCCCATCACCATCGCCCCCTCCACCTCCCCCGCCGCTTCGGGTCCCTCCACCCCCGATAACTCGGCCCCGTCCTCCCCTACCTCTACTCCCATCCTCACTATCCCCATTCGCGAAGTGGCTAACCCCCGATGTCAGTGCTCTTGCGTCTGCAGAAACATTATCCGAGACCGGTCGTGTATTTTCTGCAGCTTTTGTATCGAGCACCACATGTAAGTGTCATAATGAGCCAGAGGTGCGCCGTCTAAGATAGATGGGTAACAGCGCTCTGCCCAACCCAAAACAAGAAAAGATCAATAGATCGTTAAACCATTAAAAAAAAGACTAATCCCTTTTTATTACGTGACTGATTCTCCTAAATACGCGCAGAACATCCACTCGTCACACAAACCTCTGCCAAGCCGCCCTAGACGCGAAGCGAAAGCTGGAAACGTCGAAACGGTGGCGAGTACAGATACTATCGCCCCTCCCGGAACTTGGACCTGATTAGCAGTACAAGTTCTCCATGGGAACGCGCCTCGTCCGCTTCCAGTTTGAGTGGTGGATGTTTCTGGCTTGGTGGCTCTTCCTAGCGTGTCCCGACTGGCATTCGCCGAGATGCGCCAGACTCGCATGTCTGATATCATGTCGTGCCAGAAACTGTAAACAGCCACAGGAGGGTCGCGACCTGGCTGTCAGCATTCTTGCAAGTCCGAGGGGGGTTTAAAAGGTTCCCTTGGGAACCTGCGCGTGGTGGGTGAGACTTCTCTGTGATGCCACTTTTGTCGAACCCCCCGCCCTTGATTTTCAGCCTCTCTGGGGGTTTGAGAGCCCGAAATCCTCAGAATCCTCGTGGACAATGCCGTTTGGAAATCCAGGACCAGCGGCTATTCTTGTGCGTTCAGCTCGCTGCTCTTCTCGACATGGTTAACCTTTGACTCCCAGGCTTCACAATGGACCCTCATCGTAGTCGCCACGGCCGTCATCGCCGCCCGAATATACCTACGACTCAAGATCCAGAATCGCCGGATGCTATATAGCGATATCATCATGTGCACGGCGTGGTTGTTCGCCATCATCACAGCGGCATTCGGACCCGTCTTTGCGAGGATGGGCGCACTGGACCCCGGCGTGCATACATCCCTGCAAGGGTACAGAGGAGGAGTAAAAGACCTACAGCTAGTTCTACAGGTGAGGGCATCTCTAAAGGGGCAGCAATGGTCACAGCTGACGATTGCAGTTGTTCTTTGCCATCAATTTCCCCTTCTACACAACCTTTTACCTCTGCAAAGCCGCCCTTCTCGCCGTCTACTTGCAGGTGTTTCCCGAGTTCATGGTCAAGAGAAGGATATTTTTGTGGGCGACCATCGTGTTTGTGGTCCTGGCATACATCGTCACCATTACCTTGATATTCACCATATGTCTTCCCTTGGAACGAAACTGGTGAGTTGGCCCTGCGGTGTGAGAGTGATGGCATGTCTGATTGTTCTTGATAGGGAGGTTAGTGTGGAAAAGTCGTGTCCAGGCTCGTCTTATGCCATCCTCTTCCAGGTCGGCTGGGGCTTGCATTTCCTGGGGGACCTTCTCGGTGAGTATCCTGATCAGAAATAATTGATCTCACTAACAAGCTAGTTTTCATTCTGCCATGGTTGATCGTCCCTGCACTCAACGTCAAGAGGGCACTCAGGCTGGGCATTTACTTTACATTTCTCCTCGGTACCATCAACATTGTCGTGTGTCTGGTACGCTTTATTGCGATCCAGCAGGCAGGAGAGGACTATTCCATCTCCCTCAGCACCATCAGTAGGTTCTCACAGAGTAGGCCATAGGCACCGATTCTAACACTTTGCAGTCCTTTGGAGCTCCCTGGATGTCAACGTCGGTCTAGTCATCGCCTGCCTCCCCTCCCTCCGACCATACTTTGGCTCCCGAGGAAGCTCAGGATATCCGACGGAAAACACGCAAACCAAATCAACAACAGTAGGGAGACAGTCGGAGGTCCGCGTCAAGATGCACGACCCCCGACCGATGGGGCATTTCGAAGACGCCCCAATGTCAGCAGGCCCGAGTCTGCGGGATCCCTCTCTAACGTGCACGGAGGAGATTTGGGAAGACGGAAAGAGGGATAACGCGAGTGATGTCGAGTTGATAGAGATGCATTTACCACCACGATGACAGCAATGATTACTTAGAAACAAAATAATGTACATCTATCCAGCCAAAACACGAGGGCTGAGAAATATCTCAATATTTAATTATTCCTTTATTAGACATTGAGTGTCTCAGGTACAAAATCGTGCGCTCCTCATGTCGTGATCACTAATCGGACGCCGTCACTCGGTAACTCGGCGAAAGACCAATGCAAGGGCACCATAAGCTAATCCAAGCCATGATCCAGAGCCCGATTTCCCGAATTTCGCATCCGAGCTCGTCTCCGACCCCCGTCGCACAAGACAGCCGCTCTAAGCGAGACAGTCGTCATCCTCACGCCGTATACCGACGAATCAGATGGGAGGATCAAAGTTACCCTGAGACGAGGATGGCGCTGAACGGCGCTTGAGACTAACTCTTGGGGTGCAATTGGCGCCGCGTTGAGGAATGGAGGGAAAGCCGTGTGAGCCGTTGAGTGGATGCAAGGTTCCCGCGGCACCCCGGATCAACCAGCCTTCAGCCTTGGCAGGCGAGATGGATTCTATGTCCGGTGTTGATGATGAATGAAAGAAACGGCATCTCCGGGGGTGAGTCAATATTACCAGCAAGAGTCATGAGGTCGTCATTGAAGCTATCTATTGTCTAGGAACTACGCCGGTACTTCATACCAGGTTGATGTTTCAATGGCTTAGCATTCCAGCTTCATGTCGATTAAGCTTGTGCCCCTGGTTCAGCAAGATTGTGTGGGTCAACTTTATAAAGATGATCGTATATCTTTGTGGCCACTTCCATTGAGCTCAAGTCGGTAACGTCGAGTCCCATTTCGAATTCATCTCTGAAATCGAAGATACCTCACTCCAGACCGGGCAGAGTCTCGAGAGCAACAAGGGAAAACTGTGAGCAGTTAAGACTAAGGATGCAAGAACTTGAGCACTTTATAAGCATCAACACTACCACTGAGATAGAGTCCCTCTGAAAATGCTTATAAAATAAAGCTTTCGTGTGCAGCATTGAGGGACGGTTGCGCGGACAAGAGTTCAACCTAGGTAGTTACCCTATGTCACAACAAGTGACCATTTGACAGCACTCGATTCAAGGTCTTGGAGCCGCAAAAATACACGAGCCAAATATCCATGGATCTGTCATGGGCATAATTCATAACTAATAGCTCATTGAAAAAAGATTCATGAGCAACTTTGGCTATGTAAGCAATTAGATATGGGCAGCACCTAGAGTTTATGGAACTTCGATTATCAGTTTCACTGAGACTTTTGTATCAACGGTTCGTCGGACAACTGGACCCCGGGGGGGTTTAACCTTGATATCAAGAAGAGTCATTTAACACGCACCCTTATTTGCAAGTCTAAAATGAACACATGGATGATGCATCACCAGAAATACTAGCACAGCCCTGGAAACCTGTGATGTCAGCCAAGTGGAGAAATACGCGATCGCCAATCAGACAGTAAGGCTTAGTGGCGGTAAAAAGGGGGCGGGCCAATGATGACGCAGCTTGCTTCAGTGGGCACCGTAGGCACCTGTCAGCAATTGAAACACCTTGAAGATGCGTCCATCCTTCGTCTCAGCCTCTCTGCTTCCTCACAAGCAATGAAGCCATGCGCCCATCTCACGCGAACATCGGCTTCTGGCTGCTATGGCTCTGCGCCCTCATATGGTGCTACCTGAACAGCTACGATGACCCCTCCTCCTTCTTCTACGACGCCGATCGCGCCTTTGACAGGTCCTTCTCCGCTGTTCGCGAAGCAGAGGTCGACGAGTACTTGCGACGCGACGTGTACCCGGCTGTCGAGCTACCAAACAGGACCGACGCGCCGGTAGCGGGCGAGCTTCTGTGCATTGGCATCCCGAGCATCAATCGAACGAGCTCTGCTTTTCTCGCCCACGCTGTTGGGAGTCTTGTCGACACGCTCACCCCCGAAGAGCGAAACTCGATACACATTGCTGTTCTACTCGCCGACAAAGACCCCAAGACACATTTCGCATACGGAAAAGAATGGCTGTTCAACCTCGCCGACCAAGTCCTCGTTTACGAAAACACCAACGTCAGCGACGAGACACCGTCGAACCTCAACTACACCGTCCTTCCCCACGATGTACGCGGCGTCGGTCGCAGCGATGATCGAGTCGAGAATATCCGCCTCGACCACTCGGTCTTGTTCGAAGTATGTCGAAAACGAGATCCCTCATACTTTGCGCTCGTCGAAGACGATGTTATAGCCTCGCGCGACTGGTTCACACGGTTCAAGAAGGGTGTTGCTCAAGTCGAGAAGCAAGCCAAGGACTCAGGCACAGACTGGATCTACCTGCGGTTGTTCTACTCTGAACTCTTCATGGGGTGGAACAACGAGGAGATCTTTGACTATCTCAAGGTGGTCATTCTGGCGTATACCTCCGTCATTGGCTGCTTGTTGGTCGCCCTGCGCTGTCGCCGTCATCGTCACTCTGGCTCTTTCGCCAGCAAAGACTTTGCACAGACCGTCGCATTGCTCCTCGGCCTCTGGATCCCAGCTTGCATAGCCCTAGCCTTCGTGACCGGTCGCACCACCCTGCACCGCCTCACCACCTTTTCCCCTGGCGTCCGTGAGATGCCTCGCTACGGCTGCTGCGCCCAGGGCCTCGTGTTCCCAAACCACCACCTACAAGGTCTCCAAGACTTTCTCCGAACACCGCCATTCCAATTCCCTGGCGACATGATCACCGAAGATTACGCACGAGATAGAGGGCTGACGAAATGGGCGCTTGATCCGAGCGTGATGCAGCACGTGGGACTGGTTGAGTCGTCTGACGGCCCCAGGAGGGCTGAAGTCTGGAACTTTAGCTTTGAGAGGCTCCGACCACCGCCAGGATGATGAGATCATCGAGAATTGTTGAAATCGATTTGGTATAATGGGTGTTGGGCGTCTGGAGTGGCTTCAATCGGATGGCCGCGTTCCAGACTGACGGGGACAAGTGATATGTCCTAGCGATACCCTTTTCGATCCACGGAATAGGCCCAAGCTCGAACATGATGGCCAGAGATATCTGGCTGGGCTGATTTACAGCCTGTTCTCCCTGGGCGACATGGCCGAAGTCGCCATGTTGGGACAAGGATGAGGGCTCGCAACAGTCAGCGGCATGCCCTTGTCATTCACCACCCTATCAAGAGTATATATGGCCATGTAGCTTCGTTGAACATATGCCACTACATACACAACAATGTTAGACGCTTTAAGGTCAAACCAGGCTTCTACAAGTCCTTGCGAAAGTACACCCGTTCGTATCCCTCATCCGTCTTTCTCTCCGTCTCCACAAACCCCATCTTGACATAAAGTCCAAGATTCTCCCACATCTTGACATTCGTAAACAACTCTAGAGCAGAGCACCCCCGTGACTTTGCAAAGTCAGCAGCATAGCGCATGAGCACGCCTCCATAGCCACGTCCTTGCGCCGTCACGTCGACAACCAGATTGTTGATCTTGACTGTGTCAGAGCCTTGTTGGTGGCTGAGAACGATGGAGCCGACTATGATGTTGTCCTTCTTCTCCCGTAAGACAAAGACGTCGTGGGATCGAAGGACCTCTTCGTAGTCTGTTGTCATGGGTGCTGGTGGTTTACCGATACGCTCAATGTACTTTGTGTATGCCGCATCGACTATGGCCTTGATGGCCGATACATCTTGAGGTGTTGCTCTTTCGAGTGTGAGTTCATCAGACGTGAATGGAGGGTCAGCTATATCCCTAGATGTGTGGAATAAGTCAACGAGGGACAGAACAAGGCACGAATAAAGAATACCTGGAACTCATATTTTGAGGCAGAACAGAGGAACCAGTTGATAGTAGAAGTTCAAGAATTAAAAGTGACAGGACTCGATATCTTGTCACAACAACACAATACCTTGTAGATCTCCAAGTCGGGCTCCGGAAGCGGAGAGCTGAGTCAATGAGGAGAAACGCGGGAATTTAGCTGCATCCCAAGTTCCTAACTAGGTATTTAATGACTAGTCTGACAAATCTTCCGGTTATAACCGCTTGCTAGCATAGAATAGGTATGGGGTAATGACTGAAGTTGTTGATTATGATTTCTCTCACACCAGGCCATCCATATCATGACACTCTTCCCAGGCGCCATAGGGGAGTCTCTCTGTTAGATTATCCTTGGATGGAATTGAGATTAGCTGCTAAGCTGTGTAATCATACTGGGACTGTCATTGATGATCTGTCCTTTCAAGGAGAAAGCCTGTGTGATCAATATTCTAGGCCCTTGGCAATAAGCAAGTGGCACAAGTTATCAGCGACTATTCTATCAATAGCGGCAAAAGTGTGGCGTTTTAACTTTTATTATTAATCTGGCCACGACCCACATTATTTCTTGAGGAACATCTCAGCTCAGCTTTGACTTCACTCATCATCAAACATCATGATCACAAACGGGGAAAAGTACGCCTGCGAGAGCTGCATTCGTGGCCATCGTGTCGCCCAGTGCCAACATACTGGTGAGCACGTCATATATGGCCCTTCAATATAAGACGCCTGATGTTGATCCATCCAGATCGCCCTCTTCAACGAGTGGGCAAAAAGGGCCGTCCGGTATCGCAGTGCAACCACTGTCGCTCTCTACGGACCGCAAGATCGGTTCATACCAAGTGCAAATGCGGGTCAACTTCTCGCCAGGCCACGCTGAAGCAGTTTGGACAAGGTATACATCCATGTTGCATTCACCCAAGACCCCCGGCTGACCAGCTATCTATAGAGCGATGCCTCTGTTGTGAGGGCGGTGATTGCACGTGCGCCTACAAGACTGGCCAGAAGCACTGCGGGTCATCTACAACCTCACCTTCAGCAGTATCCAGCCAAAGAAGTCCCGGGATGGCACTCAGCCCTGCTCTATCAGACTCAACAACCAACATGACCATAGCCCACGACATTCCTGATGGAGATGGCACATTTTCCGTACCCGCCCATGTTGTCCTGGATGACCAACCTCCCGAAACTGCACTTGACACGTGGACAACGCCACCAGACAATGGTGCGCATCTTGTCATACCTCAAACACCAGATTGGCTAGGGGCCTTGGATTCGGTTCTGGGGCCAATACCAGACGAACAGGCGCAATTCTCCATGTCGGCCTTGAATGATTCATTCTTATCAACGGACCCTTACCTGGTTGATTTCTTGAGCCATCTGCCACAACCCGAACAGCCCAACAATCCCAATCCGATTCCCGCATTTGACCCTGCCCTGTTGGACTTGAGTTTGTTCACTTTTGACGGCCATGAGCAATCATCGGGTCAGTCTTGACTGCGGAGCATGAACTCGCGTCGTGGCTATCAACAGCGGATGGTAAATGAGGGGTGGATCTAATTCAGCTGTCCCTGATCCTCGTCCCGCGCACCATCGCCGCCAAAGTCTCGAATAGCTCGAGCAATAAGAGCATCATCGCCATGGTCGCATTAGGCGCTGCTTTTGTGGTTATCTATCTGTTCTGGGAGATCGGCACTCGTCTGTGGGGAAAGTATGGCGTTCAGGGGACGCTTGGAAAGATTCTCTCTGGATTAACGAAAGATGGCTAGACGGCTATTCGATCTTAGTGACGCGTTCGAAAGAACAAATAGTAGTGGAAAAGGAAGGGAAACATATTACTTCACTGATCAGTCATCAAACGTAACAGTAAACAGGATTGACACATTAGTTGACTCAAGATGTTGCCATATAACACTCTAGATACCAAACCTACTAAAGAAAACTCAAAAGCTTCAGCCCAACCATTGCATTCATTGCTACCAGACCCGTGAGTGACAGCAAAACGTCAAAAAAATCAACTAGACAAGTAACAGCAGTATGAGATCAGGGTTTCTTATATTTGCCTTTTACGCACTCATTCCGACTTGCTCTCATAGTCCTAAGAGCGCCACCACTTGTCCAATAATCCGCCAAGGTGATGGAACTAGCGTGTCTCATCTTTTGCAAAGCTGTTTTTCTCCGTTGTCGATTTCTCAAAGTCTGCGCTGTTCTTTATCCGTTTGATGATGGCTCCTTTATCGGCACGAGTAGTGTTACCATAGACCATCGTGTGTCCTTTGACCGAGGGAAATATATATATCCGATCGAAACCTGGATGAACCCAGCGCTCTTCGACTTTTCTAGGGTTATAGAGTTTCTGCAAGGCATCCTCCATCGCTCTCTCATCTAGAGGAGTGATGTTGTGCAAACTGAATTGCAGCCCCCTATCATCCAAATCCACCTGTGGTGGACCGAAATCAGGCATGAGGTAGCGTTTCTGAAGCCTTTTGGGAGCATTGACCTTTCGTAAGGCAGTTGCGTATGACCCATAGAGTTCCTCTTCCTTCGCCATTGTGTGGAACCCTGGTGTCTCTTGTATTCCTTCTTGAATGGCCGCCTTATGGGTTACCTAGGTCACTCCCTGGTCCCGGATGCTAGTTGAGCCCAGGAAGGGGGCAAGGTCACCCCTGGTGGAAACAACGGTCGTCGTGCCGAAGTAAGGTATGTAAGCAGCCCGCTGATGAGGAGCACCAAGAGCAGCAGCCGAAACCCCGATAAGAGAGCCATAGTGGCGAAGCTATAGCCCTAGCGGCTAAGATCCGCAAGAATGAGCCAACTCGCGAGAGCATTGGTGGCGCCGGCGGAGAAGCCCGAGAGGATAATACGACCGGGATTAATGCGAAACTCGGCAGCGCGGTCGTTGGTCTAGAGGATAGCATCGATATAATACCCGATCGGCGTTGGGAACGGACATCACGGTGCCAGGTGGTAGTTGACAGTAAAGACAGCGGCGTCTAGGTTCGAAATGACACTGGCAGAGCCTGCCGATACCTCACATACTGAATCCCCCTAACCCAATCAATTGCCTACAGCGATGGCGACTGTAGACAGACCGGATCAAAGCACGAGAGGATCGGATGGTCTCGTGCTGAGGTGATATGCGCGAAGCTTGATGTGGATGGACGATCCACCAGGCAGTGAGCGAGTGCAGCATCTTGGAGGAGTATCACGTGCCCCAGGCTGACTCGACCAATTCAAGCAAGTATCCGACTATTCTGACTCAAAGCATCAACTACACAAGCTAGAATACCTTGTACACATCATCTTGTACTCATAAAGCCCCGCCTCCCACCGCCAACAAATATGAGTCAAGCAGTACTTCACGGGACCGCTTGCAAAGGGTGCCGCCGGCGAGGTCGCAAATGTGATCGTACGCTGCCCGCCTGTCTAAGCTGTCAGCGTCGAGGAGTCGAGTGTGAAGGATACATCACAAGGTGGCCAGGAGTCGCGGCGAGAGGGAAGCTTGCAGGAAAGTCTATTCCAGTTCACGATGACTTGCCAAAGACCTCAAAGCCTAGGCCTACAAGAGCCAAGCGCGGGAATGCTCCTGCGTCGTCAACCGGGAGGGATCCCATCGAGAGGGATCTTGGACACAACTCTTTTCATAATAACGACCCGCATCTTAATGCGCCGACAACGGTTACAGATGATGAGCTGGAAAGACTAATCAAACATTGCAAGATGCCCTCCTACTTAACCATCGAGTACCATCACTGACCTTGGTGACACAGATATCCATGACCTCAGCAGCATCTTTTATCTAGGAACTGGACCTGGCGACAATCCAATGTTCCTTTATGTGCTTCCTCTTATAGAAAGTGTGCCTCCCATACGCTACGCCATCGCTGCATCGGCATCTTGTCACCTTGCAACTCGAACCTCGGATAAAGTGCTCGAGAAGAAGAGCCTGTATCTGCGTGTACATGCCACGCATCTGTTAAGAGAGATGCTCCGAGATCCATGCACAGCAACAGATCAAAGCATACTGGCCAGCATGTTGATGTTGGCACAGCTTGACGTAAGCTACCCGCGTGTTGAAGTGGAGTGATTATCTCACCAAGATCTAGATGTGTTCGGGAGATTGTCTCGAGTTTGAGACGCACCTTGGAGCCGCAGCAGTCATAATACGGGGCCAGAACTATGACCACGCAGTAAATAGGTACTATTTTGAGCAGCGGCTTGCGTGGTAAGTTAGCTAGCCTTGTAGCAGCAATCATCTTCTGACAAGCACTTAGGCTGGACTTGATGGCATCTACAACTTCTGCTCGACTACCGAACTTGACCACCACAGAACTCAAGGCGGCTCTCGGGTGTTTCTCATCTCATGGACAGAGACAATGGAGTTATGATGTTTTCCCATGCCCAATCGACCTCTTTGAGATACTCGCAGACATTACCATACTCTCCAAAACCCATCCGGGCGTGACGAGTCCGAGCCGGGAGATTGTGGAGGAGGTTGACTGTATAAGGGGCCGTCTGGTGGCGTGGAAATATCCTGAGGAGATCTTTGGCCCACGGAAGCACATGGTTCAAGTCTGGCGACTTGGCGTCATGGCGTACCTTGGACGACTATTTCCGTTTGCTGACTCGCCAGATGCGGCAGATCTGACAAGCCAGGTTCTGCATCACGCACAGCTCATCCCGCCGGCCACGTCCTGGAGCTATTCCTTGTTGTGGCCCATCTTCCAGATCGGGGTCACTTTGGGCAGCGAAGCGCTGGATGAGAGAGCATGGATACAGGAGCGTCTCAGCATCTCCCTAGAGGCTGTTGGATGTCGACATTTTAGCAATGCACTGGAAGCATTACGTTTGGTCTGGGACAATGATGCCCAGTATGATCCTCTCTCTGGAATGAACGGGCGCACCATAATGTTGGCATAGTTCGCTCAGTAGAGATAGCTAAACACTGAAGAATCCGTAACAAGAACTCCTATGCTTCCTGACATCTACTGTGTTTCTTAGACTGTAATCTCTCTTGAAAATGCCCTAAAGAAATGCATCTAACCCAAGTATCTAGCTGATACAGCCTCCAGCTCGTCTCTCATCTCCTTCTTGCACGTCTCGCTTGCCCAGCACATGTCAATAGCATGCCTCGTCAAAGTTACCATGTCGTGATTATCAAAGCCGCACATCTTCTTGGCTAGCAGCATGTTGTGTAGGATCCAGCAATCCTCCATGTAGGCCGGGTCATCACTTGCGATAGCGATCGGGATCCCCGCGTCGTAGAGGGTACATATCCTCGGAAAGATGTCATCGACTGGCTCATGGCGGAGATATCCCCATGGGGTAAGCGTCATTCCAATGCCCTTCTCCTTGATGAGATGTACGAGACCCTGGTCTTGGACAGCATTCAGGCCGTGATCTATGCGCTCCGTGCCCGAACCTCCCACATCCGCCGCAACTTGGCGGATATGCTCGTGGGTGTTCTTTTGGCCCACATCACAATGTGCAGTGAGGTGAAAGCCGGCCTGTTTGGCCAAAGCGAAGACCTCTGAGAACAAAGAAGGGGGACGGTTGTCTTCGTTGGAGTCAAGACCAATGCCAGTAACCATGTCTCGGTAGGAGAGAGCAGCTTGAAAGTGCTCCATGGCCGACTCTGGAGATAGATCACGTAGGAAACACATGATCCATTTGGACTTGATCTGCTCTCGGGTTAGCATGTGTGCAAAATTATGATCTGCCGCTCACGTCACTTACGCCTAGACGCTTTTCTGCCTCCTTCTGAGCAGCTCGAAACCCCCCCATCACGGTGTCCCAGGAGATACCACGGAGAGTGTGGCCTTGAGGATCAAAGAATGGCTCGCAGTACCGGACGTTCATCGAGGCAGCATGCTCAAAGTAGTTCATGGCCAAGTCGTAAAAGTCTTGCTCAGTGACAAGCACTTCAAACCCGCCGTAGTAGGCCTCGAAGAAGGTAAACGTCTCTTCGGCATTGTCGATGGAGTGGCCTGGCCGAGCTTGGATGATATTGTACGACGCCTTCAGCTGCTCCAGACTGGTGTACACGGTACCAGTCCTCTCGAGCTTCAGGGTCTGGTTGTTTCTCTGGGCAAGCTGCCACCTGAGCTCGGGAGTCAAAGTGCCTTCGATATGGACGTGCAGTTCAACCTTTGGAAGGTCAAGCATGAACTGGTTGTTCGCATCCAGCAGTTCCTGCCGTAGGGCTAGGCGTTCTTCAAGGGGCATGGCGTACTCCATGACGAGGTTGAGTAGAGGGTGTTGCAGTTGGGTAAAGTAGGCTGCTTTGCTGATTGTAAGGAATAGGGGCTCTTGGTCTGTGGTAATTAAGAAGAGAGAGGAGACTTGAGGGTGATTCAGCGGGCTCTTATACTCGAGTGCAACACAGTCATACCTGATGGCTTCGTGTTAGTTGATGTCAGGGCCCTCTACTGGTCCACGATGCTAGTCTCGAATAGGTCACTGTTTCAGTCAGTTGCATAGGCTAAAGCCACCATCCAACCCCTACAAGGTCTAGTTATCAGCACTAGTCCTAAACTCGCCTCTGTTTCCGTCAACCTGCTAGATGTTCAGGCAACTCCTCTCCATTGTACAAAGGCATTCTTCGTTTAGTCTACTTCATCATGCTATCATCAATCTTTTCTGTCAACGTGGCACGATTGACTCATACAAGCTACCATTTAATCCCCACGTCTCATGAGGCAATTGATGATTAAAAGTGTGTGCATAGATTGGCCCTGGCAGCAGAGATGCTCTGGTGGTCGACCCTTGCCGATCTTGTCACGAATAACATGAGGCTGTTCTGACGAAAGACGACTCATTCTGGCGTTGATGCGGATGAAAGATGCATCCTATGCAGTAGAACAGATACTCTATATACTGCTTTCTTACATATTGTCCTAATCTGATTCACGTCAAGACAATACTGCCGTGCTGGCAGCGGTCAAGCCATTCAAATGCAGTCTTGAGCACTCGTCCACGGCCAACCCGACGACACAGTTCTTTCTTCTCCAGAAGAGTAGAATTAGGTCGTGTGAAGCTTCCAGATACAACCAAGAAATCAACACACATTGGCTCCTCCTCATTGTCCTGTCTCAAGTACCTGAGCAGGGGGAACGCAAACATGTCTCCAGGCTCAAGGGCGTCATCTAGAGCTACCCATCCAATGACCTGGCCATCGTTGGATGACAGTAGCGTGTTCGTGTCGGGATGCAAGCCCAACTCTGACCACCCAAAGTGAGTGTCTGGGGCCCATCTTTGACGTTCCGTATAGTGAGGAATGTCACCAATTCGAGAACCAACTCTGATGCTCTGAAAGGGCCCAGAGATATCCAGCTCTTGACCTGTTTCATCTGGCTTCGGCTGGCCAAACACGACTTGTGCGAGGAGTTCTGGATAGACGAGGTACTCATCATGAGCCCACCTCGCCGCCCCCCTTACATTCATCCAACTCCAGGACGGGAATCGAATGTCATTAAGCCCGCCGCAGCTGATAGTTGGAACCCAGAGTAGCTGGGAGTGGAGGTGCTCGCAATGTCCAAAGTCAATAATGCCGTGATAGAATTTGTGGCCGAAACGCGTAGCCAGCCGCTCCTCAAACCCCATCAACGCATTGTGCTTGTCCGAATTGTACGTCAGCTTTGTCACGCTGTACTGCTGTACCGTATTCTGCCACGTCGTTCTCAGATTGAACTCGGCATCATAAGACACGCCGCCGTATTCTGTCGGGGCGTCCATGGTGTAAGTGCCACGGGGACGGCGGCACTCGGGGATCCCTGTCTGCTCCGTTTCCCAGTATCGGTTGCACCGCCAGCCGAGGTCGTACTCGGTGAAGAAGATGCATCGACGGGAGAGCTCTCGCTCCTGGAATACCCAACCGCGGGAGTGCCATGCCTTGGATTGAAGTCGGAGAGGGAAGGGATGGGCCGTATGAGAAGCTTCCTGCATGATGACCTCGCACCATTCATCCGCTTCTGATCCATCATTGTTCGTCTTGGCAGCTTTGACTTGAAACCTGGCAGTTCTAGCACGCGCTGGCCCACTGACGAACAAGCCCGAGTCGGCCATTTCAGACCCGTCTGAGCCTTTTGCATCCACCGCAGCTATTGTGCAGAAGGATTGCTCGAATATCACCCCCATAAGCCCTATCTGTGTCATGAGCTCACTGAGGTCATCCTGGACGATGCATATCGAATCAATCCAGAGAAATTGCTCGCCCAATTCTCTTGTGAGCCATATCGCATCTCGAAACGTCTTGGGCAAATCTGGCAATGGGAGTTCCAACTGCCAGGCATCGACGGTTTTCTTGGTCATCTTTGGCGGGATTACTTTCCCCCAGCAGTGACTGAGAGTCAGGTAGCGACCAGTTTCCTTCCCGTTTGTTGTATAAACGCGTGGCTTCTTCTCTTCCCTTGTTCCCCCATCACCAGCGAAGCCAACGTCAATCACCCTGAATGGGAGGATCGTAGAGGAAAACCCATCGTTGTATTTGTTCCCCGAGTATGTACCTCGTCTGCACTCATCATGATGTAGCTGGCACTCCGCGAGCCATTCACGAAGCAGACGCATGTTTCGCGGCGAGTTGGTAACTTGCAAGTCCCTGTGCGTGATGATTCGGTTTTTAAAGATGCTTGATTCTGGCAGTGGTTAGTCCTCGAGAACCCCAGGAAGGGAAAAAACGGTACCTTCTGACACAGAGAGCCGATGCAGATCTCCGTAATGCTGAGAGTCGAGTTTGAACATGCCCCAGCGTGCCCCAGGCTCTGATTGCTGCACCCTCCACAGGAGTGGACCATGATGATCTACATTGCAAGCCTTTGTTTTTTCACCCCTTAAGGCTTTCAATTTGTCATGCTTGACACAGGTCTGGGACTTGTAGGCGTTGCTGACGATCTCGCAAAGCCGGCAGTGACTCTTAGACTGAAGGACCTGGTTGTAGTCTAGAGGGTGCTGGAAGCCATCTACTAGCATGGAGAGGGTGACGGCACTGCATACCGAGCAAAGATCTGAGGTCATTACTTTAGCATCCAGGTAGCACGGCACAAAATATTGCCTTTATTAGCCTCGTTCGTCTGACATCCCTTTGCGGGGTATCAATGCAAAGGTCGCACCTCAGCTGCTGACATCTGTCTGACTTGTGGAATAAAGATCCGCCGACTGCTCCAGGTTCTATTCCTGTTCCATTTATCGATAAAGTCTCCATTAAAATAACATCACCTGTCCTAAGCACCATTGGACGGTTTTCAGTATTCTATAGTTTCACTCGGCAACTCCCTCATCCGTCGGAAGTGCTACTTGTTAAAGGAGCTGCTTTAGAGCTAGGATAACTGTACTATATTACAGAACCTATCTTTTCGTCATCTTACAGTAATGTCATGGTAATCGCTACCGATACTAGACTCAAGCGCCCCCAGTTCCCAGCTGCAAATTGCCTTGCGAGAGAATCAAATCTCTAATCAACTGCCACCCAATACTCTGCTTATAAAACTCACTTTCCTCATCCCCAATAATCATGGTCCACTTTTTCAGAAACCAAGGCGCAGCCTCCCAACTCTTCATATCCCAAGGTTGATACGTGTTATTAGAGCGCCTCTCTATCGCAGAGTGACTCTTCTGTCGCCAGATGCTCAACCCTCCTCTCTCATAAATGTCAAGCTTTAGCTCCCACGTGTTGAAGGTGCCGGGCATGGCAGCTGACAACATGATGGCCCTTTCACGAAGGAAGGGGATCGGAATAAGATCGAGACTAGCATGGTGTGGGATGATGACCTGTGCCAGTGTTGGACGAAGGTGGATCGGTATGCTGGTGTTTTTGAAGGAAGCGGTAGAGGCAGCACCATATTTCAATAGTGCAGTTGGGTCAGTAGTTGATGAGAGGCTGGGCTGATAAAAGGGTGAGATGCAATCCACAGCACAGTTGGCGATTGTCGGTAGGTCAAAGCCCATCGAGAGAGCATTCTGAAAGACGGCATGAGCCACGGTTACAGGGATAAACTGAAGCATATTGGGATAGATGTCTGGCAACATCAACTCGTCTCTGCTGTCGGCTGGGTGCTGCGAGGGCCTGAGCTTGGCTGGTGGACGACTGGCCGGTAAGAGCTGCAAGTCATGGCGCTGAAGCTCAGCGGATGTGTTTGTGGTCTCCTCCATGAGTTTTTTGTCATTTGTAAAAAGTTCTTCGGACGATAGTAATAAAGAAACGCTATCGCCCGTTTCACTTGGACTTGGTTGGCGTGGTTGTACGATACCCTCACGCGTGCTGATATCGTTCTGCGCAGCACCCTGTTCTAGTTCAATACCGACTTCGAATGACTCTTGAATATGGTTTGAGGTATCTAGGAAGCTCCTAGTAGGCTTAGAGGCGCCATCGCATCTCTTGAGTAGCGGTCGTAGTCGACGTGTCTGATAGCGTTGAGACTCTGCCTCTTTGAGCTGTTTGCGGTGCTCCTTTTGTCGCTTTCCTGCCAACATGAATGTTAGACCTGGAGCTAAGTGACGGGGGTGACTTACGGTATGCTCTTTGTGCCAGTCGGTTCTGTTCTCGTCGCGCTTCCGTCAAGGCCCGTCGCTTGGCTGGTGGTTCGGGCCCGGGGGTTCGTCCGACCGGCTCCGCCGGCTTATTACTTGCAAGCCAATCATTGCCGTCTCTATCTTCCATATTGAGATGCTTGTCATCAAAGTCTCGCCTTCGCTAGTGGGCGACGAAGAGGAGCGAAGTTGAGGTCATGGAGTGCTGGAATGGTCTCTCCACAGCCTCTAAAGTCCGAAATCAGATGCGTATCGCCACCTGGCTTACTACTTTTTAACCAATTAGAAGCGAGGAAATGGGTAAGCCGCCAAGACATGGAATCATCATACTGCGCCACTGGCTCTGGCTTACTATCACCAAGTCCAGTCAGTCTTGAGCATCGCGACATGGGATATAAAGGCATTAGTAAATGTGTTCAAACGATTAAAAAACTAGGTTTAAGGCCGAGACAAAATGAAATATAAATACTCTTCAAGACCCCATCTTTATATCCCAAGCAGTAACATCACATCAGCCATCACTCCTGTACAACAACCCTTTCTCAACACCGCAAACTTTTCACTTCATCACCATG
The DNA here is from genome assembly GCA_027886205.1 of Fusarium piperis. Lineage (NCBI taxonomy): Eukaryota > Fungi > Ascomycota > Sordariomycetes > Hypocreales > Nectriaceae > Fusarium > Fusarium piperis. The sequence goes on from RZGM01000086.1 coordinate 24,352, forward strand.
TCTGCTTCAAAGACCATCGTCGTTGTAGGAGCCACTGGAAATCAGGGCTCCTCGGTCGCAAAGACCTTCCTCAACCTGCCCGGCTGGAATGTCCGATGCCTCACCCGTCGGCCCACCTCAGAGAAAGCTGAGGCTCTCAAGGCCCTTGGCGCCGAGGTAGTGGAAGCAGATCTCGACAACCTCGATTCTCTGATTGCCGCATTCAAGGACGTTCAGGCCATCTTTGTCAACACGGACTTTTGGGCTCCCTACCAAGCTGCCCTAGCGGCGGGACACGACCAGCCCACCAGCAGTGCTATGGGGTTCAAGGCCGAGTTCCAGCACGTCAAGAATTCTGCTATCGCCGCCTCCAAGACCCCTACCCTTGAGAAGTTCATCTACTCGGCGCTGGGCCCCATGAAGGTCGCATCGGGTGGCAAGTACTCTCACTGCTATCACTGGGACAGCAAGGCCGAGGCTGTCAACTTTATCGAGAACGAGATGCCTGAACTCGCCCAAAAGACATCGTACATCTACCTCGGTGCTTATAGTTCCAACCTCTTGCTGTTCCCCAAGCGCAACACCAAGACTGGAGAGTACACTTTGTCTCTGCCCGGCCCCAAGACAACAAAGTTCCCAATCACCGACCCTCTTAGCTCGACCGGTCCTTTCGTCCGTGCCCTCATCGAAGATGAACCCGCTGGAACCAAGCTCCTGGCTTATGACAGCAACATGACCATCAGTGAGGCCATCGAAGTATGGAGTGCCATCACTGGTAAGAAGGCAGAGTTTCAGCAGCTCACACTGGAGGAGATGCAAGAATTGACTGGTCTGCCTCTCGAGGTTCTTGATGGACCTGCTTTCCTTGGAGAGTACGAGTTTTGTGCTGGGCTTGAGGGAGTCATTACTCCGGAGCAATTGAAGAAGCCCGTAAGGACTCCAACGTATCCAGAGTTCCTCGCCTCAAAGGACATTGAGTATCTGACTGGGTTTGACTATAACCCTTCTTTTTAAGGCTCTTTGAGAGGAGAGCTAGGTACACAAAATTATTCACATTCCGGGAGAGCTTGAGTTGTCAAGGCTGGCCTGAGGAACGGCGAAGCTAAGGAAACGCGAGTTTATTATCTTGATAGTATAAAAAGAAGAGATGAGATCTACCCAGTCCCTCTATAACACGAATGAAATTTACACGACAGTCTATGTAACGTTGTGTGAACTGAACCCAAAGTCTATGGACCAATTAATATGCAATATGATCAGTTTCGATCTGCCACTAGTAGATATAACCCAACCCCTCAGCTCTTACTCAGTTTCGCTTGACTCCACTGCCCTTGGGCACTCGGAAGAGCCAGTAAAGACCAAGAGTAGCGGCAACGTTGAAGGCAATGTAGACCCAGAGGAGACCAAAGTGCCACCACCTATCACTATAATCAATCTTGAAATGAGCCAAATACTCCTCCGTCGAAGAAAGGGTGCAGTATTGGCAGGTGTCGGAAGCCAGGGGGTTGAGAAGATATCCTCCAGCCACCTGCACAAAGGGGCCCATAAAGGTTTCGCAGGTCAGGTTCGCGGGTACTGCCATGTGGAGGACTTCGTTATCGGCGCAGGTCACGTTGGAGCCGTACACGGCTGTTGACATGATGCCACTGATGAGATATGTGCCGGGAGATGCGTGGTACATGAAGGTCCAGAACTTGGGGATATCAGAATATGGAACACCGACACTGTACGATCATTAGTAACGGCGTATATAAAAGGGCCAGATAGGGGTCACTCACCCGCAGAAAGAAATACACAGCATCCACAGTAATGAAGCAAGGACACCAGCCTCCTCAGCAGTCTCGATCCACACGATAGCAAAGTGCGAGAATGTGCTCGTGAAGAGCATAAACATGAGGAGGAACAGGAAGACTAGGAATCCACGAATGGTGACGTCGTCAGACGTGGTGTTTTGCACAAAGCCGACTGGGTAGTACCAGCAAAAGTACATAATGGCGGCCATGAGGGTGTTCCAGGCCACTTCGACGAGGATGTTTGCCAAGATGTAGGCTACAAGAGTAAGCTTGGTGTTTTTCGACCTGAGGATAGAGAACCACTTACTGTTCCATCGGTAGATCTTGGAAGGTCTTTCGCGAACCTCGTACAAGGCACGCTGAGGAACAAACATGGGCATGATCTGCTCGTTGATATTGCCAAACAAAACAAGGTACATGAAGATGGCGAATAGTTGGTTCTGAAGGCCTTGGATGCTGTTGTTGGCGCTGAAACTGAAGCCAAGGTACAAGGACTTTAATCCAAGTGTCAGTGATGAAACCTGTCGTTGGTTGCGGATAACTCACAGCTAGGACAATCAGGATAGTCTTGGACCATATATAAGTAGGTGACCGCCAGAAATGCTTCCAGGTACGGATAAGAACCTCCCGGAACTGCGTCGAGAAAGAAGCCACAAACTCATTGTGCTGAGACGCATCACCATCAGCAAAGGCAGAGGAGCCTTCGGGCTGGGTAGATGCCAGAGAGTTGAGTCTTCCAAGCTCCCTCTTGACGTCCTTGAACTCGGGCGAGTCTCTCCAGATTTGGTGCCAATCGATGGTCTCCTCGTCATCGTGAGAGGGCTTGATGATTTGAAGCATGTACTCGGCGGGGTTGGCGTCAGGGGGGCAGGGAGGGGCACCGTTGCGTTCAAAGTACTCGAGAAGGGTCTTGGATTCGTTTCCAAGGTCTGGAGATGTTAGTTTTGACTTTTACAATTCGTATAACCCTGAACTTACCGCCAAAGTAGACAGTCTTGCCTCCAGGAGCCAGTAATAGAAGCCTGTCAAATCGCTGAAATAGAATAGCCGATGGCTGATGGATAGTGCAGAGAACAGCCTGGCCGCTTGCAGTCAACTTTTCAATCAGATCGCAAATAGCCCAAGAAGTCTGAGAGTCGAGTCCCGAAGTAGGTTCATCAAGGAAGACGAGCAGCTGAGGTCGGGCAGCCAGCTCCACGCCAATGGTAAGACGCTTCCTCTGCTCGACGTTGAGGCCCTCACCAGGTGTTCCAATCACAGCGTCGGAGAATTCTCGCATGTCGAGCATGTCGATGACTTTCTCTACGTACTCGATCTTCTCTTCACGGGGGATCTCTGCGGATTGACGGAGGAGGGCGCTGAATTCGAGAGCTTCACGGACTGTCATTGTGTTCAAGTGGACATCCTGTTGCTGAACATAGCCGACGCGGTGCTGGAATGAAGAATCGGTTGGTTTGCCGTCGATGCGTGTGTCTCCGCTGACGACACCCATGGTGACACGAGTAGCGAGAACATCGAGAAGAGTCGTTTTTCCGGCACCAGAAACACCCTGCTATGATTAGCCACCTGAGTTAATAAGTATAGGCTCAACCTACCATCAGGGCCGTGGAAAGACCAGGCTTGACCCAACCATCGACGTGATCCAAAAGACGCCGCTCGTTGCCCTTGATATGAATATCATAGCAGAGATCCTCCCAGTGAAACACGGATGCACCCGCAGCGAGACCGCTGGATCCATTGTTGGCAACCTTTTCAGCAACAACAGGTCGCTCAGTCTTTTGCGCTTCAGAGTCGCCTTTGGCACTGTCCTTGAGAGAAGGAGGCATCTTGCCCTTGCGGAACACGAGGATCTCACCCTTGCTCCGAGGGGGCTTGGCATATTCGGCCGAGACGATGTAGGCGAGGAAGAAGGCGACGAGGAAACCACAGAGAATACCAATGTTTCTATTGTGATATCAGCAAGTTTTTCTATATACTTTGAGTAGTTTTAGACTTACCGCCACTTGTGAGCGTTGTTGTAGTCAAACGACATGTTGATGTACCTGTCGCCGTCGACAAAGTTTGATCCAGGCTCGGCACCTACAACAGCACAAATTCTTGACTGGGAAGGGAGATCATCGTACCCAGGCCCTCGGGGAACCATTTGGGCGCAGGGGAACTCTCTGTTGTGGAACTCATTCGCCATGAGGGCCTCGAAAGCATAGGCCAGGGGGTTGATATAGTTCATCCAGCGAGACCATCCGAGCATGTAATCAGTAGGGATCGTAAAGCCGGTGTAGATCATCAGACCTAGACTGAGGATGGCGGAGGGAACCATGGCTTGGTGAGAAGTACGAGTCAGGCAGGCCAGTGTGCGATAGATGCTTGACATGACCAGGGTGGTGAGATATGAGGCGAGGCAGAAGAAGAAGAAGTTGCCTGCCTCTCTTCGCAGGTGGGCCATAAAGTACACCACGATGTTGAAGACAAACATGTTGAGCGTCTTGTATGGTATGTCGATGAGGTAGCTGGCAATGGCCTGGGTGGACTGGTGATAGAAGGCGTAGCGGTTGTGCTTCTCAACCACAGGACGTTCAGCGTAGACAGTCAGGACCTAATATTCATCCAATCAGTACGACCAGTACTTTAAGTTTTCCAAGTTGCTTACCTCGAGCTGACTAGCAAAGGCGTTGAACAGCAGCGAGAAGAAGATGAGTCCTCCTCTGTAGTAGAATGTCGACGAATCGTTCTTGAGGTTGTAAAACATACTCCCCAGAACCAGCGCCATGATCAAGTTGAACAAGAGCGAAGCAATCGTGAATCCAGGATCTGCAAGCAGCCTACGCCAGCCACGCCAGAGCGTGAGCCTAACCTGGTGCGCATATGAGATGGTGTAGGGAGACTTGGCGCGCTGGCTCTTGAACTGCTCTGCGCGACGCGAGGTTTGATACTCAGCCAGACGCTCCTCCCGGGGATGGTTCTGCTCGTACTCTGAGAGTTCGCGGAGGAGTTGCTTTCGAGATTCGCTAGCTTGCCAGCGTTCGGAGAATTCATCGGGGGTTCGGGGTGCTGTGTGTTCGTAGCCGGGCTTTACTCGACGCTCTTGGGGGCTTGTCATTGAGGTGAGGAAGTCGGGGGTAGTTTGTCGATCAGGGCCTGTCTTGTCAGTCTTGAGTGTAGCACAACGACGTGCAGGTGGACTCACACTCAAAGCCGAGGCTTTCAAAGTATTGCTTTGCTTCAGTGGTCTTTCCAAAGAAGATCTGCCGTCCCTCGTAGAGGACAGTAACACGATCAAACAACTGTCTAGTGTTAGTTCTCCTCCGATAGTTCCTCCACGGAGACGTACATCGTAAGCTGACTGGGGTGCTTGATAGATAGCAACAGCGCCAGCAACTCCAACAAGATCAGCCTGCAGACGCAAGGTCTTGCAAAAGTTGATGGCGTTCCCACTATCCAATCCACGCGTAGTGTTATCCCAGCACTGCAGTTTGGCGCCCGTGAGAGCAGCTTCGGCGATACTAACACGCTTCCGCTCACCACCACTGACACCTCGAACAAAGTCATCTCCCACTCGTGTGTCGACTGTGTGGCTGATACCAAAGATAGCCATCATGACGTCGCGCATCATGGTATCCGCCTGTGCACGCGTCACGCCGCCGGGGACGTGACGGCAGGAGTGGGCGCTTGCAGCGAAGGAGAGAGTCTCGCCGACTGTGAGATGGGCCAGGTGAGTGTCGACTTCTGCGTTGTAGAGGACGTCACCACGGAACGAGGTTCGCATGTGGCTTTCTTCGATGCCTTGCCAATTGTTAGAAGTAGTTCAACAAGAGCTGAACCTTTCTTACCTCGAAAGTTCATGTACGACTGGGGGTCAACCTCAAGACCAGCTGTTTCACCCGCAATGGTCTTGAGAAGAGTAGAACAACCAGAACCAGGAGGTCCAAGCACGAGAAGCAACTCGCCCTCCTCCACAACGCCCTCAAAGTTGCGAAGAATATCGACGCGTCTCTTCTTTCGAGGGCTCAAGAGACCGACTAAAGTCTTGACAACATCCAAAGGATAGTCGATAACACTCTTCTGATGCTCAGCACCGGTACCCCATCCAAAGACATTCAGGTTTCGAAAGGCAACACCGAGACTGCGGGGAGGCGCAGAGCCATCTTCAGACTCGTCAAGCTTGACAAAGGCCTTGACCCACGCACGTGCATCAAAGTTGGGCGAATTGGGATCAAGTCGCGTGCCGGGCTGTGGACAAAAGGCATGAAGCTCGGCGCCGACAGTGGTGGAAGCTCTGGTGAGTTGCCGTGCAAGAGCCTCAATCTCATGGTTCATAACCCTCGATGGGCCTTCATCTGAGTGGGAGCTGCCGACTGCAGTATCATCCTTGACGCTGGCGACGGTTGATGTCGACGCGCCATCATCGTGGTGGTCGGTCTTTTCGTCCGGGGTTAGACCTCCGGGTGTCTTTTCGTCTTCAGAGGCCATGTTGAAGGCCAAGGGTCAGTGGTCGAGACTCTGTTGTGGTTGATCAATATCCAGAGGCTTGTCGAGTTCAAAATCAGATCAGATCAGGGAACAGATGTCTTATATAAGACCATCAACAAGTCTGGACCCTCAAAACCCACAATCCGAGATGTGCAAAGTTCCCAAATAAAGGTTGACAAGAAGAAACCGGGGCTTCGGACCCGAGGAAAAAGACCTGGCGGCAAATTCGCATAACACCAACGGGGCCCGCGGGTGAATCAGCACGCGCCGCAAATCCGTCGTGACAGATCCCCCCTTTGGCTTGCGAGTCACTTTCTTGGCTCTAGAACCTGAGTCGCGCCGAACCGACGGAGTCGGGGAATATGATTAAATGTCTGTGGACCAGATCCCCACAAGGAGTCCGCGGAGGCCCGAGCCCGGGGGTCCACGGGTCGCTTCGCTTCGCACACGTTTTATCGTGGTTCATTTTGGAGCTGGTCCAAGGCAGGCTGCGACAGGTTCGCTTAAGAAAAGCAACCTTTTCAGTGTCGTTGATTGGTGAGAGTCTTTGACTGTCGAGACTGCCTGCTTCACAGCCGTCGTCACCTGGCATCACTCCCTAATGAGTTTGACAAGGCTTAGTGACGTATTCGCACAAAGAGGTGGCAGATGTGTTGCTGAATGACGTAGGCCATGATCAAATGGTCTGGTTTCATCAATATTCGAGGTTCGTTGCTTATTGTTGTGCCCTTCCCGGGGACTAACCAGTCACGCCACTCTCTCGTCAGCGGTAACCCGACTTCAGGCCGCCTATGATATACCTTGCAATCTATGAGGGACCTCGTGTTCCATATGCCTCAATCTCTCGATATGCACGCGGCGCCACATGGACCCTGACGTGGCTGTTGTTTGATGCTTCCAGGCTTCTTTGTCCACCACGTCACAACCCTATGAACTAACCCCCCGCAGTCACGGTCGTGTTTTTCAAGAGCTCACGGCGCTTTATGGCTCTTGGTTAGAGCGGTTGAGCTCTCTTTGACTTCTCACAGCCGAGTTCTGACGCCAGCTAGGAGCTGAAATACAGCGTGGCGTGGTTCACAAGTGCAGCTTGTCTTGATGAAAGGCCGTTGATATCTTACCAACCTAAGTTGTCTCTTACTAGCGAACTTGCAACTTGCGTGTCTCGTGTAACTGAATCAACGGACGAGTAGTTCTTGTCAAATCTTGAATTGGTGAAGGATTTTGAAATCTAGCTGAAGCTATAGGGTATGTCAGTACAAGGCACTGGAGATATGCTGTTGTCCCTGGAGGCATTAGTGACCAGATTCAGGAAGCAAGTGAATACCTGCCTAGTAGATGGTTAAGCATAGTCAGTGATAAAATCGTACAAGCTAAGGTATGGCGAGATAGGGAGGTGGTTTTAGTGATGGTGTCAGGTCAAAGTCCTTGTCTGGCACTCCTAACACGTGAGCATGTGAGTAGAACCCACCACAACTGTTACCCAACCCATGGCCTGTAACATGCATAAAAGTTTAAATATGCCCTTGTAGTCGGTCAAATTAGAGATTTCAAGAGATCTGCCAACCTTATCATGTCTTGCATATGTCGTTGTCCATCTCTGGGTGGTTATCTCTGCTACCAGTAGCTAGATTTTCGACGAGCATGCACGAATGCAGTTACACAACAAATGAGCATACACCATGTGAGCATATAGCACAGTAAATCAACCTAAGCTGCCTATTATCTTCGCCGATATCGTTTATAGAACTCTTCCTCACGTCGTTTTCACATGGGTATTCCCCATCTGTCAGTACCGGAGATGATCCAATAGGGGAGCCTAATAATGCCCCACTCAAAGCCGAGGTATCTCCACTTTGACTGAGATGTTATCCAGGTTAAGGGGCCGAGGAAGGTTGGCTACGCTTTCATCTTCATCCTTAACATAAACTACACTATCGTCCCTTTTCATCATCTCATCTTGCCATGGCCCCGACTCTCGCTGATCTGGTTGCAGTAGAGCAACTAGAAAAAGGAGAATATGTTTCCAAGATGCCCCCCATCAGAATGGGCAACTCCATGCCCATTGCTTATGGAGGTTGCACAGCAGGCGTTGCTGTGAGCGCTGCCTGTGCAACCGCGCCTCCTACCATGGCGCTCTATTCCGTCCTGGGACACTTTCACGGCCCTGCTTCAACAGACAGAAAGTTGCACTGCAGTGTCACCCACACCAGAGACACCAGGTCTTTCGCTACCCGAAGAGTCCAGGTCAAGCAACAACAGCCAGATGCCAAGTTTCGCGTCTGCATGGAACTCATCGCCGACTTTCACGTCATTGAGCCATCGACTCTCACTTATACGGAGCCTCCGAACCCCAACTGGCCCAAACCGGGGAGTGACAAGTGCGAAAACATGACTCAACACGTCAACAAGCTGGTCGCCGATGGAACTGTTGAAAAGGAGCAAGCCAACGCGTTTCTAGAGTCCTTTTCAGGCTTTGAGACCTTTTTCGATGCTCAGGATTGCCTTGAAGGGGTAGCTGGTCAGAGCATGGGCGGAGCAATCAAGGACAAGGTCACAACTCAAGATGATCGTCACGTCACCGACAAGACATCAGCAGAATGGCAGCGCGCCAGAGATCCCCTCGCCACACATGCCGACAACATGGCCGCCCTTACCTTCCTCATGGACGGCGGCTTGTCATTTCTCCCGCTCAGCCACAACCACCTCTGGTTCGACGACGTGACGGTCTGTTCGAGTCTGGACTTTGCTCTGCGGATTTTTGTCCCCGAGCTCAAGTTGAACGAATGGCATCTTAGAGAGCGGAAGACTAGTCGAGCTGGAAATGGGAGGACTTATTCTGAGGGAAAGCTTTGGGATGAGCATGGCAACTTGGTGGCGTCCGAGAGCCAGCAGTCTATTCTACGGCTTCAGAGGGGTGTTGAGCCAAGGCTGTGAGAGGTTTCCATTGCTTATCTGGGATTATAAGGGATATAGTAGCGATGCAATGGCCATGTTAGACAGAGGTTATCAATGGGTTAGAGTCATCTCCAGAAACAGGGATGCTTAGAGTGGTTTGGATAGTAATCACGACTGTGATATCTAAACTTGGATAGAATTATTGCTTTATTTGCTTAGAAATTCGGCAAATTTAGACTTCTTACTTGTTCTTTATACCTAGTCAGTGTCCGCAATATCTACTCAGATTATTGCGAGTGAGATGGATCGACTGGGCTACCCCGGCTTTTAACTCTATAGGGCGGATCAAGGGCAGCTGGGCTGACTAGGGAGTCCATCCTTGCTTGAGGAGCCGATCAGACCCTTGTGGAGACACAGCCTGGAGCACACAAAGCTTGATAGGCAAACAAACACTCTGGCGGTGGGCTATAGGTTGTTGATTTACCCATATTTACTGCCCCTTTTTATGGGCCCGTAATCAATTTAATTGAAACTACGGAGTAACCTTGGACCAACCTTGCCAACCAACCTCTCGGGTGCCGAGCCATCGGGGGCTGAAACTGCGCCTTGCCTCTCAAGGATGTCTACATCCATTTGACAGGGTTCTTATGCAGCTCGCCATCCTGCTCATTCAAATCAGGGCGCTTCCAGGCAGGTTACCGTCTTTGACCTGGATAACGGCCGATCCCATGATTACGCCAAGGGGATCGAGTATCCAATACACATTCAGACCTGGTAGGTCTGACTCCACAGCCTGAAGGGATCATGCCATGGGTTGAAGATCCTTTGACCAACACGGAGGCTATGCAGATAGAGAGGGCAGCCCTAATAATCTGAAACGTACCCGCGTCTAGTCGTTCCGACTCTGTTTTCTTCATCCTCACTCATCACCACCGTCACACCAGGGTGAAGCAATGCGCTCCTCTTCGATATTTCTCGCGCTCATCGCGGCGACTTCAACATGCTGGGCTACAAGCTGTGATTTTGATGGCGGCTTCTCAGTCCGCCGGTCGGGCGGGTGCGGAGACGATACCGTGAGCTGCAAAGCCGGCGCCAGCTGGAGATGCTGTCCTCAGGGCTCCTGGTGTTTTTACACAGAACCTGACAAAGGGGGCAACGCGTATTGCTGTCCGGAGAACAGCGATTGTCTACAAGACATTGTGAATTATCCTCAGGTAGGCTCTTACTCTTGGAGAACGTCTCTGCGGCGCCCGTACTGACTCTTTTCTTTAGTGCGCACACGGCAATCGAACCATCTGGGTAGGAGATGACCGCGAGGTCAAACAATCATTCTGCTGCGACTCTGGCTACCAAGGAGTAATTCGATCCGACGGTGTGGGTGCCGCCTGCTCTCAAGGCTCATCAATGAGTAGAGGTGAGACAAGAGCGAGCCGCTTTGTCCCCGATGCAACTTGTGTCGACACTTCGAGTACGAGCACGAGCAGCGCCGACGCGACGACGAGCGAAGCGACACAGACGACATCGGCCGAGCCTGAAGCGGATACAGGTACAGACGATGGCTCTTCCATAAGTGGGGGAGCCATCGGCGGGATTGTGGTAGGCAGCATCGCTGGCGTCGGAATGATCGCTGCGGCAGCCTTCTGGCTCTTCAGACGACGATCGAAGAGTCAAGGGGAACAGAAAGCACCATATTCGACTGTGGAATACGGCGAGCACCATGCCAATAGTTATGCTGCTGGGGGGTATCCCCCGACGGAGTTGGATACCTCCCATAGTCCGCCGCAAGAGCTGGGTGGAAAGGAGATACGGCGTGAAGAGGCCGGAGAAGGCCGACAGACATAGATGGCCGGATAGATTGACCATACAGATTCCATTTCGGACCTCGGATGACTATTCGAGGTCACCATAGAAGAAAAGAATAGTCAATGCTAAAGCTAAACTACCCTCACGCAATTGGTTGTCTGTTGGGTGCTCAAGCTCGAAAAGGCGCCTACTTGAGAGGTCCAAAAGGCGAGCTTCACCAACCACGCCGACGACCCCTAGAATCCCGTACCTGACCTGCTGAGAGGTGGTAAAGCCTACCAAGAAAGATTTTACGAAGAAGGATATCCAATTGAGCCCAAGTAGCTGTGCATACACTTATCGTCTCGTACAGGTTCTTGTAGAGTTGGAACGGGAGCAGGTGAGAAGGCTTTCCTACTGTCCGTTGGCTCCCAACCTGGGCCGGATATCGGAGGAAATGTGCGAGTATACGACCAATATTAGCTCCAACTCGTAGTTAAGGGGACATATTCCAAAATACTATCGTTCACGGTGATGCTCCCGGCCCTGCCTATGCCTTCCACCAGACGGTCATGATCCGCACTAACATGTCAATAACTCAGCCAATCTTGCTGCGTTCCAGGGAGATTTTGCCACATATTCATGTTCCGGGGCTTTTGGGTGCATTGAAAGCTCATCACATCAAATTTGGCAAGCGACAATGGCTCGGTTGGCATGCATGCGAGGGGCAAGATCTGTTTCAAAGGAGAGAGAACACCCTAAATTCAGTTCTTCATTCAGTATTTCAGGCAGCCTGAGGGTCATGGAAAATTGATGTCAATTGTAAACCTATTACCGTGATCTACGGGGAGTTAATTGGCAACAGCTGATCAATCGTGGCCAACGTTAGCAAACCATCCGTCAAGAGAGTAGCCAAGAAGAAAGGAAAGGAATCCAGAAATTCAGGCGATGTCGGCTATATAGGTCCTCAAATATGCAATATGTGCAATAATCTTCAGATCGGCAAAATAATGTTTATGCATCATGATGGAGTGTGTGATACTGGGTAAAAAGGGAATATTCTTACCGGTTCAGAGGGCGCCTCAGCAGAGAGCTGTAGAGGCAAATGAGGTTCACTGAGTCGTTTCTGTCGAGTAAACTTTGATTGCAGAGAAGATATCTTGATATTTAATATTGAAGACTCTGTGATCAACATGTCCCCAACGGACGGCCTCCTAATCTCCTCTGCGGATTCCACGGCCCGCGGTAACGACACTCCCGCCATGTAATTGAGCAACAATGAGAAATGATGGATACTGTTTTGCTCATTATGAGTCACTCTGAGAGGTATTGATTCTATCTGTGGCCAGTGTCCCAATGTTACCTTGATCCTTGAGTCGGACGATTTCGGTTCCAACCTCGACACAACCTGGGTGTGACATGTCAACGTCAAGGCCTCACGTGTCACGCAGTGCTATCATGCTCAGTTTGGTTCATTGAGGTGCCGTGTCAGGCTTCATGTCTTGTGTAGAGATAGTTCTTGGCCACTGTTTACTGAAGACAGGATTACAGATCACTGACAACTCAGGCGAACTTGCAGGCTTCAACTCGTGTAGAACAAGCTCATCGGGGCGGAATCTTTTACGAACCGATCATAGCCATTTTCATGACCTCGGAGATGCTGTGAGCACGTGTCTATTCGATTTACCCCGGGGAACCGTCAGCACGAGCCTCGGTCGGTGTTATTACAACCCCCCACCCCGAAGCAGCCAACAGAAAAGCTTACCAACGGCGCAGTCAGGGCATGACATACACAGGGGGGTTTGCAAAGCCCCGTTCTGTTTTGATGCAGTGTACGCCAAACCTATGACGTATAGCTTCGCCTTGATCTTGATATTGTGTTGGGCGGGAATGCCAGGGTCTGCTTCTTGAGAAGGCCAACTTCATCACCATGCCAGACGTCGTGCGAATCAGATAATGATGCAATGCGTCCTTGACAAGTTATCACAGCTGCAGCGACAAGGGGTATCTGTCATCTTGACCACCCTCTATACTCGTGCCAACAGCAACGCCCGAGGCCCCGAGAAGATGCGCCAATAGCCAGATCTCACAGTGGGCCATGAGAGTGATCTGGTCGACAATTCCTTGGCAGAGAAGTTTCTGGGGTTGATTGAGCGGTCACCGTCTGTGAGTTGAAGAGCATACAAGCTGAATCAGAATGACTCATAACGCTAGTTTCCATTCTGGGCCAGTGCCAACGTCGTCGGATGGCTCAACGCCGGCCAGGTTATGAAAGGCTCCCGTACACTTGTTACTCAATCTCAAAGTAAATACCATTCTAACGTGTTGAATATTACATGTCCTAGGATAAGATTGCTCCGTCATGGTTAGCCTAGACACTCGAACCCCGAAAAAGACCGTGTCTCATATGCAGTCTTGGATCCTTTCTCTCCATCTCATCAAGGACGGAGTCATCAAACTCGAACTGATTCAAAAAGCACTCGTCATGCCTGCGGATATGAAGAGACGGCACCTCAAAATATTCCATATCTTGGACAGGTTCATCTTGGGGCTTGGGACGAGTTGGATGATGCTGTTGAACGTATGGTGGGGTTGACCAGCAGTAAAAGATTGAATAGGGTTACCAGGGCACCGTTGACTCATCCTGGTGTTTCCTCTTGACTCTATGCTATGCTTCCTTTGAGCGAAACCGATTCCGCTTAGATTTCCGGTGAGATTCTGTTTCCGCCTGGAGAAGCGGCATTGGTCGGCCGGGGCGAGCTTAGCCGAGGCGGCTCCATTCCGCCCGGCCCCGCATGTGGCTTCGGCCCCGCGTCATCGGCTTGCGGCGGCTTGATGATATAATACAAGTTTACTTGACGTCGTCTCCTCTGGTGCTTGCAATAATCTTTTGTGAGACTCGCTTTGTATTCTCATTCATTGCACCGTTACAATGTCGTGGCTATCGATCCCTTCAGGCTCTCACTTCTCAATCGCCAACATCCCCTTTGGCGTCATCTCCACCTCGTCAAACACATCTCCAAGGCCAGCCATTGCCATCGGTGATCATGTACTAGATCTTGATGCTTTTGCCCGTGGAGGAGGCTTCGAGGCAAGCTCAGACATTCAGAAGCAGGTCGACGTCTTCTCGCAATCTGCCCTCAATGCCTTTGCAGCCCTCGGTCGTCCGTTTCATCGTGCTGTTCGCGGCTACCTGCAGGAGATCTTCGCAAAGGACAGCAAGCATACTGGAGTGTTGAAGGACAACCAGAAGCTTCAGGATGCGTCTCTTTTGAAGCGATCAGATGTGACGAACCATTTGCCTCTCACAATCGGCGACTACACCGACTTTTACGCTGGCAAGAACCACGCCTACAATGTCGGCGTCCTCTTCCGCGGACCTGCCAACGCTCTTCAGCCGAACTATACGCATCTGCCAGTCGCTTATCACGGTAGAGCCAGCAGCGTTGTTCCCTCCGGTACGCCAATTCGACGACCATGGGGTCAAATCCTCCGACCCGGTAACAAGACGCCCGATCTCGCCCCTTGCGAGAGGCTTGATCTTGAGCTAGAAATGGGCATGTTCATCTGCCGCGAAAACACACTGGGAAACCCCGTCCCGGTCGATGAAGCTGAAGAGCACATCTTTGGTTACGTGCTGATGAACGATTGGAGCGCAAGAGACATTCAGGCCTGGGAGTATGTGCCTCTTGGTCCTTTCACGGCCAAGAACATGGGTACAAGCATTAGTCCTTGGGTGGTGTTGGCCGATGCTCTCGAGGGAGCCAAGGGACCCGGCATTAAGAACGACAATGAGTTGCTGCCTTATCTGAAGCAAAAGGCCCAGGACAATGTATTGGGCATTGATCTTGAGGTGGACCTTATCAGTAAGTCATCAAAACCACCATGATGCGGGCCACTGCTGACATTCTTCTTAGCTGCCGCCGGAAACAAAACCACGATCAACCGAACCAACTCCAAGAACCTCCTCTGGTCATGGCCACAAATGATTGCCCACCACACCATCACAGGTTGTAACCTGCGCCCGGGTGACCTGTTCGGCTCAGGCACAATCTCGGGCACCGAGTCTGGCACAGAGGGCAGCATCTTGGAGCAAACACAGGGCGGCAAGGTTCCAATTCAACTTAGTGGTGGTGAGGAGCGCAAGTTCCTTCAAGATGGCGATACCTTGGTTATCCGAGGTTCGTTCGGAAGCGGTGATGCTGTGGTGGGCTTTGGCGAGGTGTCGGGCACTATTCAGCCTCCGTTGCCTTTGTTCAAGTGACGGTGGGCGAGCTTTCTTTAGAAAATGAAGGCCAATGATGGCATGATAGAATTGAAAATGCCTTCTTATCCAGGCTCTACTATTCTTTGCCTTTCCTGTTACTACCTACGCCTTCAGGTTCTCAGGAGTGTCTGGCTGGTTTTGCCAATGAGCCTTGATAACAGCAGGGTGATTCTTCAGGTTGTCCACAATCCTGCTGATGGTAGGGAAAGCCTTCAAATCAACCCCAAACCTCTGAGCGTTCCAAATAGCTGGGATAAGACACGCATCCGCCAGAGTCACCTCGTCCCCAAATGAATACTTGCCAGCTGTTCCCGCTGCCACGTTCTCGTAAGCCGCCAAGCCTTGGGTCATAAGCTGGCAGTTCCAATCTTCGGCATTGCCTCCGAGTTCCCTGATGCGACGCATAATTCGGAGATTTGTGGGCGGCTGGATGTCCACGCACACGATGTCGACGAGTGTGCGCACCATGGCTCGAGCCTCGGGATCAGAAGTTGGAGGAAGCATTGGAGTGTCGGGATGCTTCTCCTCTAGATACTCCAGAGCAGCCACCGACTGGCCGACTTTGAATGGCGGGTCTTTTGAGGCATTGGAGATGAGGACTGGGACCGAGGCGGAGGGGTTGAGAGCTTTGTGCTCATCTGACAGTTGCTCGTTTTTGAGGAGATTGACATGGATCATGTCATACTTGATGGACTTGATATTGAGAGCGATTCGGAGACGCGCAGAACAGGAAGACCTGAAGTAAGAGTAGAGAGTGTACTGAGGGTCTGACATGATGAAGTTGATCTTGTCGCTGTCTGAAATTCAATTGCTTGCTTTGATAGGAACAAATCTTACACCAACTCTTCTCCTCATGGTCCTTGACAGCCACGCCCTTCTTATGCCATCACAGCGTCCTTGACTGTGTGAAAGCCATGCTCCTTGATATCCGCTGCTAGCCTCCGACTGCCGAAGCCGGCATATGTTTCTCCAAGGGTTAGTAGCATAGCACCGCGGGAGTGTTCCGACGGAATGCGGGGGGCGGGCCGTGGAGATGCAGACGCGGGGAAGCTGGACGACGTGCGGAATGGATGATTTTATACCGATTCCTCCCTTGGCAGAAGAGTACCTATTCCGAAAAGAGTCGATTGATTCAGTTGGGTATTCGAGCGGTCTAGAATTGGAGTGGGCGTGCCAAGTCAGCCGAAATGCTACTCAGACACGGCTGCCCTAGACAGATAATGTCGGCGGCAGGGGAAGAGAAATTCTACTACCCGTGTCATATTAAGCAAGTGTTTGCGGAGAAGAGCTCAGACTAAAAAATGTTTAGAGATTTCGGGGTGATCAAATAAACCTGGTCATGGTGGATGAAGTTCTGGATGTGAACCCGACCTCCAAAGGAGACCCCAGGGACCACAGTCACCCAAGAGTTATCAGAACATCTATACGGTAGAGAGAATATTAGATAGAAACATTTGTGCTAGGAAGCCAAAAGGACCTCGCATAGTTCCAATTCAGTCTCGCGAACTTTGCCGGAAATTACCTTGCTCCAGGGGCCAGGCCGTGTCTCGGACAGCTCCCGTAGCCCGCGGCAACACAACGCCTTGTCACAGCAACGCTGCCATATCTTGGCCTCTTCCTTGGCTATTCATAAAGAGCTTAGCGTGACAGTTCTAACAAGGCCAGTATCTCTGTCAAGGCGGGACTCGGAGAAGAGCATCCAACCATACCATACCTTTCGTCGTTTATATCCCCGGAAGCGACAGAGTTGAAGCTAGCAATGAACCTTGGTCAAGAATTCAATCCTTTCATCAATTCAAATATGCACATGCCGTGTTCCCGATCAGAGACATGGTGGCTCAATCCTGCCAAGCTGACATTCCAGTGCCACTTTTAACTCACACAGTTACGTCATGGAAGTCGACCCTTTTCCCCTTCCTACGTCACTTTCTCACTGTTTACTCCTGCATTCTCTCTCCTTCATCAACCTCATTCAACCAGGTCATATCCCTACACACACTCACAATGGCTGAAGTCGCAGCTGGAGTTATCGTCGCCGAGCAAATCATCTCGACGGGCATCGAGGCTGGGGCTGCAGCTGTCGTTGCGCGACCGACGCAGCCATTGACCGTCGTTTTGACCCAAATTGCTACGACACCAGCAGAGGACGACTCGTAGGACTCCCTCTCAGTATACAAGACAAAGCTAACATGCTTCAGACTCGCATTAGCTCGGTCCCATCACACCGTCACCGTCATCAACAACAGAGCCTACATCTTTGGTGGCAACAAAGAAGACGGACAGCTCTGCTCCAACGAAGTGCACGCTGTATCACTTCCCGGTGAGCAACAGGGCAATGGAGAGTACGCATGCTATCCAGCCGTGGGGGAGGAGAATGATACCCCAGGACCAAGAGTAAATCATGCTGCATGCGCTCGTGGTGACGCTTTCATCGTTCATGGGGGACAAGATGGCGATGGCAAAGCACCCGACGAAGCCTCTTGCTTGTGGCTATGGGATGCCAACACAGTCAAGTGGGAAAGGGTTGAAGCTGTTGGAAAGGCGCCAGGATCAAGATCGAAGCATCAGATCTTCCTCGACCAGGCGAGGGATCTCCTGGTCCTTCACGGCGGCCTCGAAGACGAAGAGCCGACTAAGGACACCTGGGTATTTGACTTTACAACGCGACTCTGGAGCGAGCTTCCGGTTGCTCCCGCTGTGTCCTTGGCGGCCCAATATGTGGATAGCACACTCTACTCCATCAGCGGCGACTCGGACGTGCATGGCTCGATCCACTACATCAAGCCTGGCACCTCGGAAGATCAAACTGAAGCCCCCGAGTGGTCCACAATCGACTTCCCTACCAATCCATTGGCCCCAGGTCCACGGCCTCGTGTGGGGGGTGCAATGTCTCATGTCACGACAGGCTACGGACGACACTACCTCCTCTGTTTGTTCGGAAGCCGAAAAGACATCGATATATCTTCAGACGAAGCCTTCACCGAGGACCACCCATTCTACTCCGACATGTGGTCACTGCAGCTCCCCTCGGGTGGTTTTACTGGGTCTCGTGCCAAAGATGTCATCCGCGATGCCATTCCAGGCGTCGAGTCCGGGGAATTCAGCTGGCATGAGCTTGAGATTGCGCCAACCGAGCTCACGCAAACGACTGGAAAGGTGCATCCTGGTCCTCGTGGATTCTTTGGAGCTGATACTTGTTTGGATGGTAAAGGTGTCATCATGTGGGGAGGTGTCAATGCCAAGGGGGAGACTGAAGCGGATGGCTGGCTGTTGAAGATAGGCTCATAGAGAGTGCCGAGATACCTATGCCTTACAGTACAAGGTGTACAGGGAGTTGCGGAATATATCATTATAGGGCAAGCTTGCATCCACTACTAGATCCAGTACCACTAAGGCGTCTTGATGGTTTTACTGAAGGAACAACGTGATTATTACAATAGATCAGCTCACAATCGATTTCTGACGTGTTGATGACGTACTTGGACTTTCCAACACAAAATCCAGGATGCCACAGCTTCCTTCGCATCTTTCACATTTGTCGCTAATCAAGAGATTCATTCACAAACTTCCATGCAGTTAAGATGATGCAACGTGCGATTATGAACTCGAGGCCGCGAATCGCCGCTGGCTCAATCCTCCTTCACACCATCGCTTCACCAACAGCCTCACAACCAACGCTTTCAGCGACAAAGCCAATGGAATCAAAAAGCACCAAAACGAATGCTCTAGATTCTCCCTCTGAGTCTAAGGCGCCCAAGAAGACTAGTGCGCAGCTGGATCAGGAGCTCAGAGAGAAACTTGAGATGATGTCTGGCGGAGGTGGCAGCGCCGGGGTTGAATATGAGAATGGGAAAGCGGAAGGATTGAAGAGGGGAGTCAAGTCGAACATGTTTCGGGTTATTTGAGGGTATTCGGGAAGCTCAAAGAACATGATTATATCGGATACGGTATGGTGGCCTGATTGTTGCTGATGCCCTGCTGGAATTTGAACTCTATGCAATTGTTCATCATTGCTTCGTAAAAGCCCCTCACAAATCATAAACCATTCAGCGCTCAACTGCAGCATATACCAACTTCCTAGCTCATACACAAAACCTCCTCTGTGTTGTTCCCTTGAATATTCCGTTGCTTGTGTTGCAATCATTCAGGCTTTCTGCCCCAGATGAAATACACCGGGAGATAGAGGTGGATGGCCGGGTTTGTAATGTCCTTCTTGACCTTGGCCATGAAGACCTGGATCTCATCGTCTTGCCAGCCGAGAACGCGTGAGAAGACGGCTGGGGTGTACGAGGTGATGACTTGAGACTCTTGAGCGGCTTGATACTTGCCAATCTCCTTGAGCTTGGGGTCCTTTGGCCACTGTCCAATAGGGCACTTTGAATAGATCAGCACATCAGTCCTCATCAAGAGTATGAGGTACAAACCTTGTAGACCTGCTGTTGGACATCCTCGAACCCTGCATCTTCCATCGCCTTCTTCCACCCAATCGCACAATCCAAGGGCTTTCCAAACTTGGCTGTGCCATCAACCATGTGCTTCATCCACACAACAGCGCTCTCGGCCTTGTCCTTGGTACCATCGTCGGATTTGAAGTCTGTATATACAGCTTGCATCTCCAAGTAACCGCCGGGTTTCAGGTGCTTCAAAGCTTGGTCAAAGAAGTGCTTGTTGTTGCTCACGCAGCCTCCCAATTCTCGAGCGTGGATGTAGTCGAACGGTTGCTTGTAGAGCCAAGGTGATTCAAAGTCATCGACTTCAAAGATACAGTTGGGTGGTGTCCTATGTCATGTTGGTAAGAGGTGTCATAGGGATGGGTCATTCATACCATGTGGGTTGGATGGGGCTGAGATCGGTGCCCAGGACCTGGGCTGAGGGGAACTCGCTGGTAGAAACCATGAGAAATAGTACCAGATATTTTGGTGCGAGGCCTTACTCTGCAAACTCCATAGCCCAAATACCGGTTCCGGTCCCGAGGTCAAGCACCCGCTGAGGTTCCTTGATGGGGGCGAGGTAAAGCTTTCCACCAAGAATAAGGCGATAGATGTGATGACCTAGATCCATGCGATCTTGTTCATCGTCGTCATTGGGCTGAGGCTATGTGAGAGGAGTAGTTACACGCCAGATGATGATACGTACCACAAGATAGGCACCTTCACGGAATGCATGATAACGGCGTCCATTCTAGAATGGTGTTGGTGAGACATGACACATGTGATCGACAGGACTAACCTCATATCTGGAGGGGACGGATTAGTGGGGCGTCGACACAAAAAGAGACTTTAGTCACGTACTTGTAGTTGCGAATACTAGAGTTGATGGATGTATAGTAGCTGGAAGAGTCTCTAAAGGGGAAATGTCAGATGGGACTAATCTAGATCGGTTAGGAGACTCACGAGCCACCGAAGCTTGAATCCGCGATGGAGGCAGTGTCCTGTGGGTGTCAGCATCAGAATCTGTAGCGATGAAACGTGCGCCTACGTCGGCCTGCAGAGGGTTCTCAGCCAGGGTCTCTTGCAATTGTCGAGTGTCCTCCCGCGAGGGCTGAGTGGGTTCCGCCATGTTTGCAGATCAGATCCTTTATTCCCACCAACAATGATAACGAGTCAGAGGAGATGCAAGGAAGAGAAGAGGGCGGGCCGCTGCCGGGGCACGTTCTTCTGTGGTCTTTTTATTCCTTTGCTTTTCCCCCACCCCCCACCCCATCAGGCCACAGGCAATTCCAGAGCGCAAGCCACGCGTTTGCTCTCCTCAGTCAAATATTGTGCCCAGACTCTTCCCCTCCACTTAAAACGAGGCTGTCAAGGTCGGCAAACCAATAAGAGTCTGGGTTTCCCGAGGGCTTGGTTTAGCCTGAGGGTCGAGCATCCGGTCGGGGAGCGTTCCGGAAACAGGGGAGACAAAGCGCAGAAGAGGCACATGCGCGCGGGGCTCGGGCGTTGCTTACGGTTCTGGAAGTTGGTCGGAAGTGTCGGAGTTGAAGAATTACTGTTGGACGTTGCATTTGATACAAGATGCTGATATCAGCATGTCTCTCTTACTGAAGCGGGCGCTATCCTTATCCCTGAGACGGGATCATCGCGCTTTGTGGGGGATTTCCCGGAGAATATTGTTTAGGTCGATCACTAATCCCATCGCAGGTTTAGTTAGCTCGCTAGGGGTTGAGAGCAGAAAAAGATGGGGTATTAAACGCTCATACCTCCTCATCAAACCCACTACATTTACTCTCAGACCTCAACGAGACCTTCCGTTATCGATAGCTGCCTCGCTATTTCCTTTCCTTCATTCTTTGTTCTCCTTATCTTCCCTTTTCCCGACACCTACGAAAGCAGCGTCAGCCGCATCCAGGCAACCCCACCTTTCAGACATTGACCCATATAGTACGCTATGATTGGAGAGAGTCTAAGCGAGAGCTGGGGTACCTCCTCTTGATTGGCCCTCCTGATCAACCCCTCTTTCGGGAATCGTCAAGTCCCGCAACCATTCCTGGGCTCAGGGTAGCAACCATGGTTAACCCTCAACACATGTTGCCCTTTCACGATAATCCAACAATGAGAAAGATGGAGAGCAAATAAGCATAGATAATACAAAGTGGTAAATTATTTCTCTTTATCAAGGCGATTATATATATCAGACACGATTCTTGCTCTTTCAACGTTCAATATCTATCAGTAACTGAGGATCGGGATAATAGTGCATGGAATCTCGATAGGGGGAAGTACCACTGGAACTGGCGATACCCATTATCCAGTGGCGAACCCCTAACTTGTATCATAGACGATTAGCTATAACATATGCCTTCCTGAAACTCAAAAACGATAAAGTCCCATTCGCCGCGCTTGTCCTCGATTTCCTTCATTAGCTGGTCAACCACCTAAATAACTTTGTCTTTGCGAAAAGCATTCGGCCATCCAAATCCCCGGTATAGCTGCCTGATATGCTGGATATCTGGTTCAGTCGCCCATTCTTCAGGCTGAGCCACGATTTGTTGCTCACTAATGACACCAGTGTGTTCTGTAACATTTTCGGCCTTGAACCGCGGAAAAGTAAGTAATCTGATGGCGCAGATTCCTACCTACCGGCGGGCCCCAAAGTACTGGATAGATACATACCTTATCCGGAATCTGGGGTGACTACGTTGCGCAACATGGTGTGACTGACTTGGTCTGGCTTAGGAAGATAC
Organism: Fusarium piperis; assembly: GCA_027886205.1. Lineage (NCBI taxonomy): Eukaryota > Fungi > Ascomycota > Sordariomycetes > Hypocreales > Nectriaceae > Fusarium > Fusarium piperis. Next base: position 46,715 of record RZGM01000086.1, read on the forward strand.
GGGTCGGGTCGGGTCGAATTCCATCCTCGTCTTCCCTTGGGCTGCAACATCATCAACTAACAACGTCGAGGCTTACACCGTTGCCTTTGCTCTCGTCTGCATCTCTCTACAACGTGCATCAACCTAGCGCCTTTACAAACTTACATTCAACCCAAGGCCGAGAGCTCGTGAGACTTGCGCTCCGCCCGGCCACGACCCTGCGATAGATCGCGTTCACGAAACTACGGACGACAGCCCAGGAGCTGGCGGAAACGTGTTAAGAGGCGGTCAGCACTTGAACCATATCTATATGTACATGGCCAAAATAGCGTATACTAATCACCTCACAGACAGGTCATGTCTCATCGCCTTGGAGATGGACAAAGCACAACGACGGCGACGAAGTCCTGCCCGATTCCAAAACGATCGCGATAGTTGTAGACCTGAGCCAAACAGCGCAAGGCGCGGTCAAGTTCTTTCGCAAACATGATGATGAACTCGACGGTGTGGTGCTCATGCCGGATAGGGCCAACCTGATTCTTGTCCCCTGTAATTAAGAACAGACCTATTTCTGTATAGGGATACCTTCAGTAGCGCAACTCACTGCAGCAGAGCCGTAACATGTTCTCTGCGTTGTTACATGACTCGTATACTGCCTTTCTGGAGATTCCTCGCCGCCTGGTGGGATAAACGTATTGTAATAAAAGGCATTTGAGTATCCCAGAGTGGCACCGTCATCAAAGTCTGATCCTCCATGTTTTCACTCGCGAGTACAACAATAGCTGACTTCTCTGAGATGGAATAGACCGCTCCTTTTAATGCTTCTACTCGTCGTTAGCTCTATGAATGATCCGAAGGTCCGGTAGCATCATACCGGAGAGTGCTCCTTCTTCCACGCCTTCCGCACTACCACTATGTTGGGGACTTGATGACTGTTCAACGTGACGCCGTTTTCTGGAGGATGTCTCTTCTTCGCCACCGGATCGTTTTCGAGATGTCTTATTTAGATAGGTTAGGCGGTTGTTCTGGAGTATCTCTGAACGGGACGGCAAGGAGTTGTGGAGGTAATGCTCGTAAATTTTGGTCAAAAAATCAAGTAGTACACCTGGCTTTTCCGCCTCTTTCCACCATGAATGAAGCAAGGGTCGAAGCTGTTCGTGGCACTGGATTAGCTTCCCCGGGGCGAGTGAAAGCATGCATAGCATCAGAGGCGCTGGATTTCCGGACTGGAGAAAATCCTCGATGAAGTTGCGCACGATCCTGTGCCGTCTCTTTGTGGCATCCGACACGTCAGTTGCAGGTTTTAGCATCCTGACGTATCTCTGAAGCTTGTCGCGGACACTCGAGTCCAACTGCCAAACGTTTTCACGGCATAGTTTCTTTCTCTCAGCCTCGATGCTTTCTAGAGCAGCATTTTCTTCTTTTTTCGGGGCGTCGCTTGCACAGGTGTTTGCGGTACTTGACATTGAATTTTTCGCTAAGCAGCTCGGGGCCGGTCAAGGTCGTTCAGAATATCAGAGTTTGTAATGGATGGAGGTGGTTGAAGGTAGTTGAAGGTGGATAGGGGTGAGTGGAGGCGATTGAACTGTTCTGACTGTGATTACAGATGGTTGAAGTTGGAAGGAAGTGATTGAACTTGGCTGACGGTAACTGAAGGTGAGTGAAGGAGATTAAAGGAGATTGAAGGTGTTTGAAGGTGGGTGAAGGTAATTGAAGGTGATTGAACCTGGCTGACGATGATTGAAGGTGATTGGGGTGAATACGTGGTCCCATGACTACAACCCCTGTTATCCGTTCCCCCGAAGCTGCACATGGCACACACAGCCAATCGCTCAACCAACACCATTATCGCAAGTTGGGTGTGTAATATGCAGCAAGAAATGCTGCTATTCGCATGTGGTTGTCATTATACGCGACCATGCTTGCTGCATTATCACCCTGAACTCCAGAGTCATCCTCACGATCTGTCCTTGAGCGGCGCGTATCTGCTCACTTGTGCTTGCATCGCCCAATCTAGGATCCCGGGATGATCGCAGTCCAAGTATATATAGCTCGCTCTGCTGAGCAACACGATAGAATCTGTACTCAGCCTCATCTCTCACAAACACCACTTTTGAAGCCTTCTTTGAACAATCTAACCCCTCGCATTGAAAACGCCTCTGTCAAACATGGCGGAAGAATCCCCTCCATCCAGACTTGAGGACTTTTACGACCTCCTCGAGATCAAACTCATGCAGGGAGCTCAACATGACATTGAGTACAAAGCCTCTGCTGCCTGGCAGGCCGTTCTTTCTGCCCGTCTTCCACGTCCTTGGCAGCTTCTCTGTGAACAAGCTCCAGATGACAGCAGGAGACGTGTTGACATGTCCGTCATACGCTTGTCATCGACCCACGAAACGCTGCAACCGGTCATGTACGTCGAGGTGAAGCGCAGCGGGGGGTCCCTCAAAGAGGTAGAACACCAAGGGAAAGATGCTGGAAGCCGGGCCATCAGCGAGAACTCCCTTATGGGCATCTTCATCATGACGATATGGGGTCTCAAATTCCGGTTTTGGTACATGGCTGCTCGCAACTCAGAACTGCAGGCATTGTTTGGGTCCAATAACGAGGCTAGCAAGGAGGAGTATGTGGACTTGAGGTCATATCAAGGTGCCCTCGAGCTCCAATCCTCCCTTAGTATAGTTCAGGGCGAAACGCCTCTGAGAGAAGCGCCAATGCTGCCAAGCCAGCCGCAGCCGAGCCAGCCGCAACCGAGTTGGGAAGACCCCTATGCCCAGCACCCCATCGAAACGGACGCAGGCTCTTCAAGCGCTGGAGTCGATGGTACACTGGCTCCAAAGCATGTATCTGTCGATGCTCCTGGGGCAACTGATGAAATGGGGAGTGATGAATCAAGCGTGGAGGATGACATTGAGTCGTCCGGGGGGAAGGGCAAGGAGAAGCAAAAGAAGAAGGACAGGAAGAGAAGAGAGGTCAAGGTCAAACGCGTGGAGGGCAGGTCTAAGGTCAAGTATGAGTTTGTAGATGCAAAGGGCAAGACCATAACCACTACCAAGGGTGACTGGACGGAGAAGAAGTCTGATGGGGTGGCCATCTTCGAGTATCGGGGCAAGCGCCACATTTACTGGTGCAAGCGGCTGAAGTGATCGGGGAAATTATATTCCGGGCCGTCCCTCTCAATCACATCTCTTTTCGTGTCTTAGTTATTTATTACAGTCCCTACCGTTCTTCCATGAAACTTGCTGGCCTCTTCATTTCTTTCGTCATTTTCCCTAACTCCCAAAGACCGACTAGCGCTATCATGAGCCAGCTGTGTTTGACGCCCAGGTGCGGTCTTTGTCAATTTCAGTTCCTCCCCGGAGATGATCTCATTGCTTGTAGGCTGAACCGGCTTGTCACATGTTGCCTTTGTTAACCTCGAGCAGTGGATGGTGGCACCAAGTCCGGGCCCTTGCGGTATTGTCCTCACTCGGAAGTCCAGGATGATGCTGGTCGCATTTTTTACACGACATGTGCCTATCCCTGTACCTATGACAGACACCAGGCGACTGGGTGCCATGTTTCTTGCCTCAATATGTTGGATTCCGCGCCCCAACACCGGTTCTTAGAGATCAGCAACTACTCCTTTGAACCTCAACCATGCCAAGAACGAGCTAGATACCAATGGCTACGAGACGAGGTCGCATCGAAACTCGAAACGTCTTTGCCGTTGCCACTTGAGCTACGACGAGAGATCAGCAAATATCTGCTTCAAGAATATGCTGTCACGATTCCCAGACCTTTTCTAAATCGCCGCAAGGTCTTTAGTATTCCTGCAACTAGACTCGCTCTGACCACCAAGCACTACATCAAGTTCGAAGGGCAAAGATATCTGAGCAATCTGACAATTGAGGACCGAAGCGAGGCCTCGGCAATCATCGACCTCATCTACCTATCTGAAGACCACCGTGGAATCCAGGACATAGTATTCGCTACGTTCAAGGATACGCCCAAAGTTGCCTACACTCCTGGCATATGGTGGAAAGTATTCCCAATCCGACAGGCAGACGGCATCATAGGGTTTCATAGTGATGTATGAGGCGTTCTAAACTTCATAGTCATCACGCTAACGCACTCAAAAGGGTATCAAGCTGCGCCATCTAACAAATAAGAATGGCTCAATTACAAGGACAACCCGCAATTCTGCCTCATTTGCGATTCCACAGAACCCCCAGAAAGTCTTTCGCTTATACCAATTCCATATGTTCCATTGCCCAGCGCCCCCTCGGATCAGAAGGTTTCGGTATAATTTTCCTGAAATCACAGGCCTTTCGATTTGTTGTAACCCTGAGCCCATTGACCTGCATGCCCACACAATAGATGATGATCTATCCTTCTACAAATCGACTCTAGATTGTTCGGTGTGGGTTCATGTCCCCTTTAAGCCCAACGAGCGTATTATGAGCCTTTGGATGCGGCAGGCTCGTGGCCGTCTCAGCCATCACTTGGCGCTCGCATTTATGACAGATTTGGGCCGCACACAACTGCTGGGAGCCCACACCACACCGTTTCTCGCATCTCGCCCCTGGGTCCTGCTGGATGCGCCCTGTGGGAAACCCAGTCAGTTCTTTTTCGACTCTCATCCTGCGGGGATTAATGCTCTCGGTTTTGACTCGCAAACGCCTGCACGCTCCGGAACAAATCCACTTGTCCCCCCAAAGTCACTGTCGCCGCATCCAGACCCTGCGTCTCTTGAGAACTTCTTCTGGTCCCAGGCCTCTCTCGAGGACGTTGTCGAGATAACTCCATGCCGTGGAGCGGCTACAGCCAGGCCCGGGATCACAGGCCTGTCATTTCGTTATGCTAATGGGACAACGGCATGCGTGGGACAAGTTCGCCTAGACTGCCTTGATCCGCCTCTGACGGTCAAGCCTTGTCAAAGACTCTATCTATGTTTCAAGAAAACAAAAGAGAGTCATCCCTATGTATCTGGAGTTTTGCAATCTGCCGAGTATCCGCAGTCGACTACTGGTTCATGGTTTGAGGTTTCTTGGGCTGGTACCCTCGAATGGTGGTTCTCCTACAGACAGTGCCAGGTGTGGCAGGACGGACGCTGGAGCTTGTGGATGAGAGGATAAATAATCTTGAGGTTTAGAAAGAACTTGTTGTTCCTGGTATATCCTTGCGGAGATATATAAGCTGATACGGAAAAGAGAGAGAGAAGGCCGATGAGGATGTATGAAGCAATTTGGAATTTTGGGAGATCAAGAGAGATGATCGATCATGTAGACAACGGCGGAAGCAAAAAGAAGACTGGCGACTCCATTAAAGGCTGTCGATCCTTAGATCTCTGTGCATGCTGCAAAGGGTGCCCGTAACGACGATTGAGTGTTGAGATATGTAGTCGTGGACATCGCGATTGATGAAGCCCTGGGGCAAACGTGATGACATGTCAGGCCCTGTTTAAACGAGAGACGAGCCGTCAATGACATGAACAATAGACGACAGACAGATTAAATGGGAATCTAAGTTTTGGGGAAGAGGCCCTGCTATGTGTGGCGCTGTTTTAAGGTTGTTGGTCTCCGCTGGGGGCACAGGGGGTGCCGAAGGCGAGGCGAAGCCGTGCGTTGACTACCTTGTTCGAGACAACAAGAACAGCCTTACGATTGGTTAGTTCTATGCCTTCATTACTCTAGATACTAACGCCGAGTAGCGTCTCGTACCCTTTCAAGCGCCCAGAAAGTGGCGGCCGGAAGACCACGCGCTGCAACCATCGTCCTTGATGTTGGATCCCCCGATCTCGATCGCCATATCGCCGAACATGATCTCGTCATCTCCCTGGTCCCGTTCACCTACCATGCCGACGTCATTCGGTCGGCAATCAAGGGCAAGACGAATGTGGTGACTACAAGTTACGTGTCCCCCGCCATGCGTGAACTCGAAGACACGGCGAAGGAGACTGGCATCACGGTCCTAAACGAAGTTGGTGTTGACCCTGGCGTCGATCATCTGTATGCGATCAAGACCATCGGGGAAGTTCATGACAAAGGAGGAAAGGTGGGCTTTGTTGATGTTTGTTGAGTGTGCGATACTTGCCGGCGCCATAGGTCAGGGAGTTCTACTCCTTCTGCGGCGGAATTCCAGCCCCTGAAGCGTCGCATAACCCTCTCCGGTTCAAGGTTGTAGGCATTCCATTTCTTGTCACTCTTTTTAGATTCCTCTGACAGTTTCACCAGTTCTCTTGGTCTCCACGTGGCGCTCTGCTCTCCCAGTACAACTCGGCAACTTTTCTTCAGGACAGGGAGGTTATCGAGATCCCCAACCAGGAACTCATAGGCAAAGCCGAGCCTTATCACATCATAGACAGGTATTCTTTTGTCGCTTACCCTAACAAAAACTCTGTCCCTTTTCGTAAAGCCTATGGAATCCCTGAGGCTCACACTGTGATCCGGGGGTCACTTCGATACAAAGGTAACCCTGCCTTAGTCAAAGCCCTCATCAACCTCAGATAGATCAACTCTAATCTAGTCCCCTAGTTCAAGGATAGGATGACATAGGCGCAGATCCAGCAAAAGGTAACTGGAGCCATTTCTGCAATTAATGAACACCTCGTCGCCAAAGTCGACGAGCTTTGCACTTTCTCTTCTGCGGAAGAGCGTAACAAGATCTTAGCTAGCCTTCGGTGGATGGGTTTATTCTCTAACAAGGTGCCGACTCTACGTGGAAACATACTTGACACTCTCTCGGCACAGCTGGAGAAACTATGCAGCTTCCAGCCTGGCGAGCATGACTTGGTCATACTCCAGCACAAGTTCCTTATTAGATAGAAAGACGGCACCGAGGTAATAGAGTACTCCTCATTCCCCGATGACTTGTTACTAAATGTGATTAAAACAGAATACTATTACCTCTACTCTCGAGCTGTTTGGAGAGCCCAATGGGTACTCGGCCATGTCTAAATCAGTTGGGATTACGTGTGGGATTGCCACGCAACTCCTGCTTGATGGACATGCCCCCTTGAACAAGCCTGGTATCTTGGCACCGTACTCTCCCGAGATTTGTGATCCGATCAGGGTCAGAGTTGAAGCAGAGGGGATCAGGCTTGTGGAGAAAATACTATAGAGGACGTCCAACACTGATGAGACTGCATATGAAGGAGAAAACTAGGGTTGAACTCTCTGCTTTAATATAAGCCTAAGCCGGTCTCAATTTTTTCTTGGCATCGGGCTTTCACTTATCAACTCCCAGCCCATGTCTATACCACCAGGTATGAGCTCACGAGTCACCTGTTCCATTGATCCAGTCGGTCCAATTTTCTCTGCGATTCTAGTCCTTCGGCTCTCAACGCTCATCTGCACTCACAAGCCTCCCTGCGCAAACCCGCTGACCGTCGCCTCGCTTCTCGGGGTCTCTGCGGGCATTGTACCGTCATTGACGGCGACTGCGAACCTCATTCTCGAACCATTCATCAAAACCTCCGCATCAGGTCGTGCGCTGTTATTTAACCACATTCCTCATTTCACAAAACAACCAGGCTCTTGCCACCACTGTTCTTTATGCTTCATGTGGCTGGCCCAGGTGCTCTGGCCAATAATCGAGAACTGGTCCATCATGCCTACCTACAAACAACTCCAACGCGACCCGGCCTCCAGGGACTTGTTCAACAATAGAATCACGACTATACAAGGCTTTCAAAATACTCTCAAGGACTCGGCTTTCCTCGCGATCGATACAGAGCATGTCCCCATAACAAGCGAAAGGGACCGCATCATCCACCAAGTCGGCCTCGCATATCTTCACCATGATTCGCCTCAGATCGAGACGACCAGTACCAGCAGGCCATGTCTTCAAAAGTTCTACACGAAAAAGAAACTCCAAACTTTGACTTTCAATATCAGTAAAGAGGGACATGATGATCTAATTCGGCTTGGAGGGCATAAGGGCATGCCATCTCGCCGACCTCGCCGGTTTGGCCAGGAGCAACAAGTCGATCTTGAAAATTTAGAGGCTATTATTATGGACTTCATCAAGCGCCACAATAATAACAATACCAACCTAGTGATGGTCGGGTTCGAGATGGCAGCCGAATGAGAATACTTATCTGCAGTCTTCTCTCGGGTTATGCCCTTGTTTTCAGCATGGCTGGATCTTCGTGATATTGCCACAGACATAACCTCAGTTGGGGTTATCCCCGGGTTGGTATCTTTACTTCAGCTCTTTGGATATCACTGGAAATATCTACAACCTAGCAGAGGGGACTGTGGTATTGCTGATAATGCCGGAGATGATGCAGTAGCAACTTGCGTCCTAGCTGATGCTCTTCTACTTCCGGAAAACCAAGAGAAGCTAAGGTTTCGACAAGAATGCGGCCGGATTGCTCGCATTTTTACCAGGAAGAAAGGTTTTCAGGCTCCTAATAACATACGGGATCCATTTATTGCGACAGTCCATGTACAAGGACGACCACTTCTGTCCTCGATTAATTCAGGGACGAGACTAGCCCACCAATTTTTCGATTACTCGCCCCAGTTTGCCGGAATTATGTCCCAAGATCTCGCCTTTGTCACATTCAAGAGTCAAGACCAAATGAACCAATTCATTATTGCTATTCATGGATTGGTATTGCCGACGGGGGAAACATTATCAGTTCAAACCTATTCCCAAGGAGATGGAGCAGCTAGGAAGGAGTCTCAGGAGAACGAGGAGCGGAAGGGAAAGCAAGAACTCAGAGAACGGAAGAAATTAAAAATTACTGAGAGTGAAGTCGAGGGCGGCTTGGAAAATCTTTTTTCTTAGTTAGCCATGGCAGTATCTGTTGTACGTGGTTATCCCATCAAGGGCCGGGTTCCAGCTATAACAAAGAACACAATAGCAACACTTCATAGCATCATATCCCAATGCTAACACTTGGCATTTACTTACCCAACTCCCCTAGATGGCACAAGATCGCAAACCAAAAGCAAGATGTCGATGGAGTCCATATTCTGTTGTATACCTAAAGGGCATCCCTGTGGCTCAGATTCCAACTTCAAGCCGAACTGGCATAGAATATATGGCAGTTCAAACCCCTTTCAGGTTGCCCTAATAATCTAACTTACAAGACCCCCCACGGAAATTCTCAATCCGGTCCAAGTCTTTATTCACAGGACCCAGCTTCTTAACCTCGCCAGCCGACATGGATCGTCTCGACTTAGCAGCCTTTTCATACCCGCTTCTTCCCACACCCGCACCAGCCAGGAAGCCAAAGACGGCCATGAAAGCGCTGTTGGGGTCTTCTACTATACTGTAGACCATCAAGCCCGCCTCACCAGCGACGCCAGCCAGGAGGAGGATTGATCGCAACGAGGACATGCCGGCTGCGATGCCCTCCCCGACAACAGGGATGAAGAAGAGGAACCCCGTGACGAAGCCGACAATCATCTCCTCCCTCTCCGCCTTCTTGATCTCCTTGGCCGTCTCGATGATTGTGTCCATGCTCGCGACGGCTGCCTCTATCGTCAGCGCTGGCAAGGAGGCGGCGTCGAGAAGGTCGGGCCACTGCATGAACTCATCGTAATCGGCATTGTCCCTCATAATCTTGAGACGATCCAGAAGATCTTTTGACTCGTCGTATGATTTGCCAATCAGCTCCTTAGGGTTTGGAACTTGGACGTCGCCCCTAATGGGGTAGTTGTACCACCAGTTATCATTCTTCTTTATGCAGTCTTTGATGTCTTTTCCGGCATACTGGCAGCCGTTGTTGGTCCTGACGTGCTTATCACCAAATTTGACCCAGGACTTGTCGATGCCGTACTCCTCGGCGAGGTCATGCCAAAAACCTTTTGAGTCTACCAGGCTGTATGTGGCGTTGGGGATCTTTTCGCTGAGACTTAGGCCTTCCGAGCCATGCACGAGAGTCGTCGGACACTTGATATTGACTGCACGTACCCCAGACTCGCAGTCCTTGGAGTTGTCACAGTCTTCGCGGCAGAAGACATAGGTGCAGCTGCTGCAGCAGGTAACGTCTTTCGTCTCGGTGCAATGGAAATAGTCGTCTGCCTTGCCACTGGCCATGAATGTGTCGAGTTGGTCAGGCACTTGTTGGCCGACATAGCGCTCGTAGATCTTGAACTTGTCGTCGTATCCGCTGTCTACCAACTCCTTGTACTTCTTCAGAGCTCTCTCCATGGTGGCAATTTCAACATCGACAATGTACTTGTCCACACAGTGAGGAGGCGCTCCGTATATCGCACCCTGAAGCTGGTCCAGGCTGCTGTAAACGCTGTTACACTCGCCGTAAAGATTGGTATCGATGAAGTATTCATAATCATCGGGGTATTCATCTGTTGAGCTGCCACTAGAGAAAAAGTTAGCATTACTTGAACCTGCAACATGTGGGCATCTCATACTCCAGAAACTCCTGCAAGTCAACAGCCCAGTCGATGCTGCCAGCAAAGTTCAGGTTTCTCCAAACGGCACGTCTCGACTTCTTTGTCTCTGGCGTCATGTAGCTCACATAGTCGCCTATCATCAGCATTAGCGTCTAGTTCGTAATCATGTCGTCAGCTAGAGGCCACAGACCGCCGTAGAGTAGCACATTAGACTGCGAGTCCTTATCATAAAAGTCCTTGAAGCTGCCATGGCCATTAAGTATCTCAGTGATCTCGGCATTTGCAATGTAGCCTGCTTCCTTGGTGCATCGCCCTGGTTTCGCGTTTGACTTGGTTCGTGAGCCAGTAAACTCGCACATGGCATCGGAACATCCATCTTTAGCCATTCGAAAAGACCTGCCGTAGCTTGACTCTCCAACAAAGATCTTGTTGTTGGGTACTCCAGCCTTGGTGACTATGGTTGTATCAGTAGTGGTTCATACGACACACTCAGGAGTTGTTTGGAACATACTCATCGATAGAGCAACCTTGGTCTCAGTCATGTTGACTGGAATCGCAGCCAAATTATTAGCGAATGTTGACTCATAACGGCCTGCTTGAGTTCCTTGGGTATTTCTCACCATGGCTCCGAATGCATTTCCCCGATGGGCACTCGTCAAAGGCATTTGGGTTGCCGTAGTCCCACTGACCGTGAAGATCGTACGTCATAAAAACCACTATTGCCATGTTAGATGTTTAGTATTCCAAGCAGAGGTATCCCTTACCGTAGTCAATGACTTTGGTGATCTGGTCAATAGGAAACTGTTTGAGGTACCAGTACGACGCAGGCGCTGCGATTGATACCGTCTTGCCCGTGGGCATCTTGCCTTTCAAGACTGTGAGAAATCTGAGGTAGTTGAGGCCGTCCGTCTTTTGTCCGATTGGTTTCCCGTCAGCCATGATATCAGGGGCCTAGATAACCAGCAATAGTTAGAGGGTCTCTTTTCAACTGTGGCTGCGGGGAAGTGAAAACTTACCCCTGGATATTCCCAATCGATATCAATGCCATCGATTCCTTCATCTTTCACAAACTGAGCAAGGTTACTGGCAAAGGTCTCGCGGTTCTGGATGATGGCCGAGCGAATGATGTTGTACTTGTCGGGCTCCGTAGAGTCAGCCCAACCACCCAACGAGACAATGCGCTTCTCCTTGAGCTTTTTAAAGTCGGACCACTGATCCTTTCCTTGCACAATGACGGGCTTCCAGGTTTTTGGGTCGATAGAGGCAAAAGCCCAGTGAATGTGCGTGTAGGAACCATCCGTGTTGGCGTCCTTGGCCTCGAGTTGAAGACACTCCCGGTCCATGCCAAACGCCTCGTAGTAGCCGATTCTTCCAAACTCGTCGGGTGGTCCAGAGTTCTCCTTGATCTCACGGTTGCAGTTTGAGACGCAAGTGTTCTTAAAACCCGGCTTCTTTGTTCCCGGGCCTCCATCCTTGGGTGCGTTCATAGTGCAGTGATCCGGGAACACACCACAGAAGCCCCAATTGCTGCAGCAAGCCTTAAGAGGACAAGGGTTAAGATCAGCTAGAGAAGTTGAACTATCCTTGGGTGGTTTTGTACCGGGCACAAGAGGGCCACATTCGGCTCCGTTCTGCGGAGGGGGCATCGGCGGCAAGCCTGGGCCTACACACATGTTGTAGCCGATGAGCATGTCCTTGCACTCAGTCCAAGCCCACGTCTTCTTGGCGTTCCACTTCTCTATGTCTTGGACTGTGACTCCAAACTTCTTGGCCAGCGAGTCACAAGAGTCCCCATTCTCGATGAGGTGTGCCTTGCATGTCCCGTCAGCGTTGGGCTCCGGCGCGGGAGGCTTATAGGGGTCACCCGCCGAACAGCAGACATAGTCTCCGCCCTTCAGAGTAGCGCAAAGGTTGGATTTCGTGTTGTACTTGAGGAAGTCTGCGCCACGGATACCGCATCTAGTAGAAAGCGTTGTACAGCTATCGCCGTCTTCAACTCGCATATACTTGCAGACAGCTCGCTTGAAGAGTTGATCGTGCTTCAGAGACCGCAGAAACCTCGCGCTTGATCCTGCATGTGTTGGTGAAGGGGTTGGTGTCGACGGTGGAGTTGGGTGGCCGTCGAGGAATTGGGCGTCATCTCCAGCAAGGTCAAACACCTGGACACTCAGAAACTCTCCCGTAGCTTGAATGTTCCCCTTGATTGCACAAGTGCCTTTGATCCAGCCCAAAGCAGCCTTCTGAACCGTGGCAAGGTTGCCTGTTGTGTCGATCGCGATGCCAAAGACCTGCTCTGGCTTGCGTCCGTTACCGCAAAGCTCGGCAACTGTTTGGTTGGTAGCGGAGGCTTCGGCCCCGATGTATTTACCGAATGCCTGCAGCCCCGACTTTGCGGTGGACTTTCCGAGTCCAGGACCGATGTAGATGCTGGCGACGGTCTGCTTGTAATAGCCAAAGAGAAACTTTTCGTTGCAGTTGTCTTTTGCGCCAAAGAACTTGGTCATGCCTTCCAACAGGCTGGCAATGTCTTCTGCATCCCCTTTCCCCGAGTCGCCTTTCCCAACACTGAGTTTGGTATCAACAGGCGTCCCGGGGATAATGCAGGCTGGGGCAGCATTGAGACTGCCACCATCCACAAGGGTGTCATCCTTCTTAGGGTTATCAACAGGCTTCTCATTGGCTATCTTGGCAGCCGTCATATGAGAGCCAATGGTGCAACTCCGGATGAGGATGGTAGAATGCTGATCGTCTAGAGGTTGGGAAATGGAGAATTGCAGTAGCATTGGCGCCTTGCAGCGATTGAGGCGCTCAACCGATAGATAAGGAATCCAGCTATGCGTGTTTGTGTAGTCCACGCAAGGGAGAGGGCAGTCATGATTGTCAGGGTGATAGGCGTTAGTGTCGTCGATGGGTGATAGATCGTCGAGGTTATCTTCGCTCGCGGGCTCTGTGGCATGCGAGCCGTCAACGTTGATAGCAGAGAGCACCAACGTGGCCCCATAGACAAGAGAGACTAAGATTGAGGTTGGGTACAGGCGCATGGCGACATGGACATGAATTCCGGCTCAAAAGGACAATGTGATGTTCAAATGAAATGCTGAGTGGGAAAGGAGTGTGTATTGACTCTGTGGTCAGACTCTTTGTCCAAGGCACGATATCAACTGGTAAGGAGTGTGAAAAAGAGAGGAGGACAAAGTAAAAGGAAGCAATGAATGTCTGTATGCAGGGAGGCAGACGATGGGAGGAACGAATGTAGGTGCACTAGAGCTGAAGAAGGGCAAGTATCACATCCATATAACCAAAAGCAACATCCAGTACTATTGGAGATGAGGCATATACGAGGTAGCTCAAGATGTAATTACTCAAACTTTACGGCAACTACCTAATCCCGGCTCATGAGACTGATGTTGCATCGGGCCTTGACTCATTGTGGTCCTGCAAATGGGGCTAGCTGAATGTTTGACTGTCTCATCAAAAGTACCATCTTGTTGAATACTGCGGAGATTACTTCCTGCGTTGATCTGGAAGACGGAGTACAGTTAGCATCTGGTGCTCCACTGCACTCACCTTGCACCGCGGTTCCATCCCACATCCAGGACCATCTGTCTATAAACCCGACGACAGCAGAGCGGGACGCGTAGTTTAGAGTTACATCAGTCGAGCTACATATTCGCAGGTGGGTGGGTTGACCTGGGTCGACTTGTGGCAAGAGTAGGAAAAATGAAGGAGGCTGAATGGATGGCATACCGTAAACCTTGCCAACCGGTACTCTAAAGTAGATTCATCATACCACCATCTGAAGTCCCCAGCACCATATCAAAAGCTCCATGTGCCCACACTGTTCATCCAAATAACTACAGGGGGGGAATATGGTTCAAGACCCCAGAACCAACAGTTTACGGTGCCCGTGCAAAAAAGGTATCTCGGCCTCCCAGTCCCATAACAAGGGTCAGGTAACCCGGCTAGGATCACCTCCCATCAGAGAGTTCGCCTAAATCTAAAAGCTTACTTGGGTTGTATATGACTCAAAGAGCCGAGGTACCCGCTCCAAAGCACCAGTTTGGTCATATCATGACTGCAGTCTTGAGTCAGTCCAGTATCTTGGCATCATGTTCTTTTTAAAAGGTTTACTTGAAAAACAAGGAGTTATGAGGAACAATCCCCTTGATTATGAGTTCTAGAATCTAAGACACGCAACTTGAGCCTTGGCAAATTATACAGACCCATCTTCACTTTGAAAAGATGACTTCGTAAACAAGGCAATTCTATCGTTCCATGTCTCCTACTCCGATAGTTTAAACAGTGACGTTCTATGTGCCAGCCTCTGTCTATATGTCGAAAAGACTCTACTGAAACAGCGCGCGGTATCTCACACCCCCAGATGAGGAAGAATGGGCACTGACAACCTCACCCTCAACCTTTGTTGTTGTACCCCCAACATCCTCACCCTCCACCTTTGCCGTGCCAGCAGCTTCAGTCCCGGCTTCAGTCCGTGCCTCTTCATTTGCCTCGCTCGTAACTTCCCAGTCAGGTGCAAAAACATTGATGAGATCCTTGCTTCCACACATCTTGGTCTTGTCCCCACTACACGGTGTATTGCAATCGGTCTGGTTTCGCGTCCACTCGCCGGCGACAAAGGTGCTGCACCAGCATTCATTGCCCTCTTTGACACCGGCGAAGTCGAATCGAGCCCGATAGCAAGTGTCCTCGCATTTGGGGATTGTCAAGGCCTCGTCGCCACCCTCCTTGCTGACCTGCTTCTCCAGCACTGGTGACGTGGCATTGGTATCGACATAACAGCCCAGGTGAGTCCAAGCCGCAGGAGAGGGTCCCAGAGTGGTAGTCGACGTGGTTGGCTTGATGGTAATGGTCGGTTGAGTTGTTCTCGGCTTGGGTGGTGAAGTGGCCACCCTCTCTAAAGTGACGATACAGTAAGACTGCATTTTCCATGGCTTACAGTCGAGGCCAATGGAAGGGTTCCACTCAGAGAACTGCTCAGGAGTGATTTTAAAGTAATCTCTGACTTGCTCACAAGTCTTGCCCTCATCGTTGTCGTACCACTCGATGCAAGAGTGGATTGTTTGATTGTCATAGGGAAGGCCTGGAGCCCAACCGGAGCCTGCGCAGAAACGAAAGCCGAGGAAGAGTGCCAGAAACGATAAGAAGAAGGAAGACGCCATTGTGACTGAATGGGTGGCTAGTCCCGTGTGTCTTGAACTGAGGGTGAAGTAGAAGGGTGAGAGAGGAGGGATGGTGAGTTTGAGTGAAAACATGAACGTGGGTAGAGACTGCCTCCCCAAAGTATAGACTTCGAAAGAAATCTCCCGAAGTTTAAGCCAAGATCTGGAAATACCGAAACCCTGGTCGACACATCGAACGAGCCGTCTTCAATGCATGACGTTGGTTCTGATGTGTGTGGAACCACCAAGTTACTGGCAAGCGAACAACCAACTTCACGTAGCATTCGTTCCAGGTACATGAGCCTAACCTCGTCCCTGCCCTGAAGGCAAGTTGTCATGGGGCGGGCCGATACCACATGACCCAGTCGGGGACCCCGGCCTCATTTATTCAGCCTGCGACCAACACCCACTCACTCATTGTTCGACCTCGGTACTCTTCTCATCTCTCTCTTGCATAAACTCTCCGTCTCTAAAACCATCAAGAACTCAACCAACAACGACCGCAGTCACGCCGAACAAACGTCCCTTACTGCAGGGTCCATGGGCTCAGATGTCTATGTTCCACCCATTTCCTCGCCTTCCCTTTGAGCTCCGCGCTCGTATTTGGGAAATGACAGTTGAGCCTCGTCAAGTCGAGTTTCGCGTCAAGACTTCCACCTGGGGATTTCGCGCACTTTACGCGATCTCTACAACGCCCATCCCGGCGATGATGCAAGCATGCCACGAGTCCCGCAATCTCGGGCTCTACCAGCGCGCCTTCACGTTTGGGGATGATCCGCGCTATCTATGGGTCAACCTCGAGATGGATATGATCTCCATTGGGAAAACCTGGTTCCGCCAGCTTGGCAGCCACCGACGCATCATTCGCCGTATCAAGTTTCAGAGAGAGAACACGTCAACCTTTTTTAATTCCGCAATTACGGAGTTCAAGGAGTTCACTAGTCTCAATGAGATTCATGTCGTTTGCGAAGATGGGCTCCTTGCATGGCAAGACGCGTGGGAAGATTTGAGATGGCCCTGTCCAAGAGACAACATCAGGTTTATTGATCTCAAGTCTGGGGAAATGGTGGATGGATACACGTTGGACAAGAGGATGGATGAGGCTCTTGGTTCGTACGAAACCGGATCAGATAGCGAAGAATGAAATTAAGCAAAGAATTAAAACTAGCTACCTCCTCCCAGCAGCCTACCCTGAAAGGCCTGAACGAACGAAGTGACAAGAGCCAACTCCATCCCTTGATCAACAACCCCTCAGCTGCACCATTTTCCCATCATGTTTTCTACTCGCTTATAAGACTTGATGACGGCCTTATGATCACTAGCAATATCGCTTTCGCTGTACCATTCCTTTCGAAATTGAGAGATCAGTTTATCAGAGTCTGGAATCTCGGCCTTCCTCGCGGCCAAAGAAGTAGCCATCCAGTCGACAGTGGACCATCTCTCGGGGGGATCAGAAATAGGGTTGACTCCCAGATCCATTGTCTTGATCTCCAGACCGCTTTTTTTCCCGAGTTTCTCCTCCGCTGCTTTGATGAGGTGAGCGCCATGATCGCCTGCCCGCGCGACTTTGATTTGGTCCAGACACGATCGAAACTGGTCGAATAGATGCTGGTTCCCTGCATTTTTGTGCTTGGACGCAGCTGCTACCACCTCCCCTACGTCCGAAATGAATCGATTGTAGTCGTCGCTTGTAGTCTTCATGGCCTTGTAGGGTGGAGTGTTGGGAACGCGATTGCGTGGTGCGGTGGTGAACAACTTGTTGACATTTACGGCCGTCTTTTTGATGTCAGGGGTACTGGTATTTTGGTCCTCGTCACCAACCGCTCTCCATTTAGGGTCCGCCTTGCCCATGTGTGCATTCAACTCGTTAAAGTTGCATCTGGTCCTTCCTGTTGCGGGCCTGGGTTGGCACTCAATCCATTTGTTGTCCTTGCACTCGTTCTTGTCGTCTAGCCATCTGACACATCGAAAGCCTATTTTTCGGGAACTTGGTTCATTGAGCCCATCGATTTCGTAGGCAGCGTAGATAAGCACCTTCTCTAGGGCTCCTTGGAACCCACCGGCCCAAGTGCGAGTGATCAGGAAGAAAACAGTCAAAAAGAAAGTAGTCCGCATGATTGCAGCAGGGGAAAAGGAATTACGATCAAAGAAGAGTAAGCAATGGGAAGGAGATTGTAACAAAGGATAGTAGGATATTGAGTGTGACGGAGCAGTAAGTGAATTAAAAGACTTGGTTGGTGCTTTACCTTTTGATTCAGTAGACGAAGTGCACCATTGTAACTTGAAGTGCCAAGGAGATGGCCCTAGATTGGGACCTTGAGAGTTTCTGACGGTACCTAGACTGCACTGGTCCCGCCCCATGAGGATTCTCAGCTCGGTGATCCATCGAAGCTCGATGTAATGTAACCTGGCAAAAGGGGAATGCAACATCAGTTCCCCAGAGTCTCACGCCGTGCCGGTTGCTGTTCTTCCCTCTCTCCGAATAAGCCAATTTGCCCACTGGTGGGTCGACAGGACATTCAAGACCCCTGTCGATCTCCTTCTCCAAGGGATCAGGCCTCGTCGACAACACCTAGCCCGGTAGATAATAGCTTGCTATCCGCCATTGGCTAATCTGCTCATACTATATTGCTAATAAGGCCACGAGACATGACTCATATAGAGGCAAAAAGAGCTCCAAGCGAGGCATTTAATTAACTTGAACCAGCCAACAAGATGTGGATCTCGGTGTTCCCATCGTACCATGTCATATCCCGTTATTTCGCTACCGACCTGTTGGTTCCCCGACGGTGACTTTGCCAAAATGGAAGCAAATCCGTTGTTCCAGTCCATATATCCCGGAAGACCAGTGCATTTCTGGAAGGTAACACCTGAGACTGTCCATTCTCTGTCTTCGGATCCATATTCGGTCAGTTGGTCTGTGTTGTAGAGTGCGGCAGTCTTTGATTCCGCTCCTCTCGAGTCTGGGTTGACCTTTCTAGCTTGCCAAGCCTAATCATCAGATAAATCACAATGTCGAGGTTAGGTTCGCGAGTGGATGCCTACTGTTTTGTCCGACAATTTGTCTATCCCCAAGTTCTTTTGGTCCAGCTCGCATCTCACATAACATAGAAGGCCGGCCAAGCCCATCTTTGGTCCAGAAGAATGCGCGTATCAAGCGGGTTCGGCAACCAGTCGGTACTACTGACATGGTTGCCTGCCAGCCTTAGCCGGCTTAGCAGCCTGGCCCTTTTCTTTTCTAGGATCTTTTGCGGAGTACCGAGGAGATTGAGTGCTGATCATCAAAGCCCCACCATCTGACCGTATGTAGTCAGATGCTACCGGGTGCTCCTATCACTCACAAGGATAGGAACCAATACTTTATGGTGGTTGACATTATCCCGGTACCAACAACAGCCCGTTTCTCATACGCCCTTCCTTATTTGAGCAAACGCCCCATTCCACAACTTTAAATCCCATTCCGCCAATGTAATCAAGCTATTTTTTGCGGGAAATGGCAAAGTGTTCAGCGGCACGTGCCGAGGCGTCCCGGCTAGTACCAGGCATCGTGAATAATGTTGGGGGTTGAGGGGACCCATCTAGTCCCATATCTTTCGCTCAATAGGTCAGTCTAGATGATAAACTCTGATTAGGGAACTAAGGTTACAGTCGGAACTGGGACACTGAGTCCTGAACGGAGAACCTGCCCACAGTCAACAGCGGTCATGCAAAGTCTTGCGGGTACAATTTCAGATCATGCGGTTATCCTTTCCTTTAGACACGCATGCCAGGTTCTTACGAGAAAATATCACACAGCAAAAATCTCGCGTGTTGGTTGCTACCATCACCTGGCATCTGGGTGCGCTCAAGCAGGTATCGATTATGAGGGAGCTTGTTATAAGAAGAACTTGACCAACGTCCATCCCTCTTCATTCCATCGTCAACTCCGCCACTGCCTTTCTTACCTTAGCTTCCCAGCAATATGTTTGCCCAAAACATCATCTTTCTCCTCCTGGGAGGCTCTCAGCTGGCCTTGGGTGCAACCATCCGCAGGACCCATGAGCGTCGAGGTGTCACTCCTAGTTACCCTCGGGATGACAAGGTTACCGAGTATTGCACTTGGTGGCACGATTACGACGATGAGATGTCATGTGATGAGCTCCTATCCGCCAACTTGATTGATATCGATCAGTTCAGACGTTGGGTACGTGTCTCTTAGACATCCGGTTGATGAAGCATGACCTCTAACCATTAAACCTATAGAATCCGTCTATCAAGGTTAATTGTGAGGGTCTGACTGTCGGCCGATCCTACTGTGTGGAGGCCGCGTTCGAGCCCACGCCCGGTGAGACAGACCCGGAGCCTTCACCAACCAAGAAGCCTGAGCCATCACCAACTACACCTTCAAATGGTGCGATCCATTTTTTAAGCCTCTCATGAAAGGTATAATTTGTGCTGAAATGCTATTCCAGGTATCAAGACGCCTGATTCGATTCAGCCTGGCATGGTTGGCAACTGTAACAAGTTCTACCTTGTTCAGAAGGGCGACGGTTGCGCTGCCATTGCGGACAAGCATGGAATCACCCTCTCTGAGTTCACCAAGTGGAATTCAGACACGGGGAAAAACTGTGCTGGCCTCTGGGCTGACGCATACGCTTGTGTATCCGTCATTGGTCGTGAACCTACACCCACCAAGCCCACTCCCACCAACGGCATCGAAACGCCGTCACCCATTCAAGACGGCATGGTTAAGAACTGCAATAAGTTCCACTTGGTCAGCAAAACGACAACTTGCACCTCTATCGAGAACTACTACAATTTGCCTTTGGCCACTTTCAAGAAGTGGAATCCTGCCGTGGGCTCAGACTGTCGCACACTGTTGGCAGGATATCACGTTTGCATCAGCACCGTCGACTACAAGCCTGAACCAGTTACCACCGCGAAGCCCTCCCCGACAACACCCAGCAACGGTATCACGACGCCTTCTCCCATCCAAGGCAACATGAACAAGAACTGCAACAAGTTCCACTTGGTCAGCAAGACTACGACTTGCGCTTCTATCCGTGACTACTACAAGCTGCCTCTCGAAGACTTTTACTCTTGGAACCCAAGTGTAGGTACCAACTGCCAGGCCCTTCTCGCAGGCTACCATGTATGTATCTCGGTCGTTGGCTGGAAGCCCCCAACTCCCTCCCCGACAACCCCCAGCAATGGAATTACGACCCCTTCACCGATCCAGGCCGGAATGACGAAAGATTGCAACAAATTCCATTTGGTCAAGTCAACAACAACCTGCGATTCGATTCAAAACTATTACAAAATCACCATGGCCCAACTGGCCGAGTGGAATCCTGCAGTTGGGTCCAAGTGTACCGCTTTGTGGGCTGATTATAACGTCTGTGTCGGTGTTATCGGACAGCAGTCCTCCCCAACCCAGCCACCCAAGGGAGATACAACGCCAACTCCTTTTCAACCTGGTATGATCAAGAACTGCAAAAAGTTCTACTTGGTTAAATCAACAACAACCTGCGCTTCGATTCAAAACTACTACAAGATCACGATGGCTCAGCTGGCAAAATGGAACCCGGCTGTAGGCGCGAAATGCACGGCTTTGTGGGCTGATTACTATGTATGCGTATCGGCTTGATAATATCCTGGTGGTGCAATAGTTCGGGGGGAGTGGTGGCTTTATTCGAAAGATTCATATTTAGCAGTAAAATAAAACGACGCTCGGCTGATGAGTTTACGCGAGGATAGAGTTTCAGCTGATATCATACGGGCCACTCACACTGTTTCATATTGCTGCCATGAGCAGTATTCGTTGATCACATCCATCAATCAGTTCTCTTTGAGAAGAGAGGTTCCAGGATAAGGATCGCACGTCTCCGCTTATGCTTATGAAAACATCCGGCGGATATGGTGGGGTGTGCTGCGGAAGCCTAACCGAAGAAGGAAATTAATTCCACCAGGGCTGACAAACAATGCATGGTCAAACATGACCTCCCTCCTACCCTATCACCATGACGACCTAATTCATTCTTCGATCGCCCCAGACGCAAAGCTAACACGCCAAGACATCCCAATGCATCCCAAAGTACGCAAGGCCTGTGAGCCATGCAAGTCTGCCAAGCGAAAATGCACCAAGCAGCTCCCCCAGTGCCGTCGTTGCGAGCTCCGAGGGCTAGCCTGCTCCTACGAAGCCCATCCAAGAATGGTTATTTACGGGGCCAATGACAACGTTGGCGGTTTGATCAGATTGCCACAGCACCACCAAGAGCAAGTTGTCTCTTCTTTCCTGCAGCTTTCTCAATCAGAGGTCATCGGGATTGATCCACAACTTGGACTTGAGTTACCTACAAACATTTCCCCTTCCCCGTCTTTGGACGACTTGAGATCGGCTTGGTTTCTGACCCCAGACTCTTGGGAAGTCAGTTCAGTTGATACTTCTCGTCTTGTACCAATCTCAAACACCGAAGTACATACTTGCTTCGATAAGACTAGAGATTGGCTGAAAGAATGGATCGAGACCGGAAGCAACCCCTTTATCCACCACGAGCTGAATAAGAAGAGCGTCCCGAACTGCATCCAGGATGCTTTCATGGCTCTATCAACCTACTTTAACAAGACAGACAAGACATGCGATATGGTTAATCGATTCATCGAAGACAAAGCAAACAAACTTGTCGCCTCACATGATTGCCAACAGGCGAGCATTATTGACGACATGAGCCGCGTACAGTCACTCTTCATCTATACCTTTATCCGCCTTTTCGACGGGAATATTCGCCAGCGGCACTTTGCAGAGCAGCATCTACCCATATTACACCGCTGGGCCAAGCAGATGCTGTCTCACGCCTCGTGCGCCACCAGCGACGACAGGCTACTTCTTCACAACGCTTTGACAGTCTACACTCCTGAACTCACATCGGACCCTCCGATTCCCTGTCAAGCATCTCCAGAGCAGCTTCTCTGGCATGCATGGATTCTCTCCGAATCAGTCCGCAGGACGTGGTGCGTGTCCATGATGTTCCAGTCGGGATATGAGCTGCTGAAGACAGGCACTGGGCCGTGTTTTGGAGGGGTACGGATTACGACGAGGAGGGGTGTCTGGGATGCCAAGACGGCTGCAGCGTGGACTAGCATATGTGCCGAGCGGAGTGTGGGATTTCTACACAGGAAAGAGACCGAGATGCTTTTAGAAGAGAGGAGTATAGATGATGTTGACGAGTTTCCTCTCGTTTTGATGGGATTAGACTTTGGGCCCGACAGGATGGAGAGGTGGCAGAACAGCGGCCCACGTTGAGCTTGTCGAAAATAATGTCCATAACTAGAATTGAATTCCGATAGGATATATGTCATCAAGCTCCCAGGGTCCTTGATCGCCGCCGTTCCCAAGTGTTGTTTGTCATATAGCGATTCCGCAACCCGCAGTGGTTTCCGCCAGGACCCGCTCAGTTTCCACCGCTTATATCATCTTACCCAGCATCTTCAACGTATATAAACTCTCTCGGGGTCCTTCGACTTGAAATTCCTCATCTCAGAACAAAAACATCTATCTATTCATCATTCCATACCAACCTTGCCAAAAAGCCTCATCCCCATACATCCTAAAATGGCTCGACAGTGGACCTTGACTAGCCAAGAAGGCTTCGAAACCTCCCTCGCATACCACGAGAATGTTCCCGTGCCCTCCCAGGCGGAACTTGGCCCCAATGAGGTCCTGGTCAAGATACACGCTGCCAGTCTCAATTACCGAGAGCTTGTCATCGCTGGTCCTATGGTAAGTCACCCTTGTCCTCAGGCGTCACTCAGCCCTAACACAAAGCAGGGTGTCAACGGACCCATTACTCCTCCCGTCGTGCCAGGTTGCGATGGCGCTGGAACTGTAGAGGCAGTTGGGCCATCTGTCAAGGGCTTCAAGCCTGGAGACAGAGTCGTGATCAATTTCAGCCCTTCGATTGCCGACGATGCCTTCTCCACGGTCGCTGAAGCCGTAACCGGGCTTGGACAAGGTGCCGATGGAACGCTGCGATCAATTGGCGTGTTTCCCGAAGGGGCTCTTGTCCATGCGCCTACGTCTTTGGACTGGCTGCAGGCCGCAACTCTGACCGTCACTTGGACGACCGCATGGAACTCACTCTTTGGGTTGAAGGGTAGAGAGGCCGGGCCGGACACTTGGGTCCTGGTTCAGGGCACAGGCGGTGTCAGCATTGCGACCCTCCAACTTGCGATAGCTGTAGGCGCAACAGTTGTGGCAACTACGTCTTCCGATGAGAAGGCTGCTAGACTCAAGGAGCTTGGCGCCAAGCACGTCGTCAACTATCGCACCAACCCCGATGGCTGGGGTAAAGAAGCACGAGCTCTGACACCCGAAGGACGGGGCTTTGACATTATCGCCGATATTGGTGGTAACCAAACACTTCCGCACTCTCTCCAGGCGGTTCGAACCGATGGCCTCGTCATGATCATTGGCGGCGTCGGAGCAGACGCAGAGGTAGTTCCCATGTTTGCAACTGTTATCCACACCTGCATCGCCCGAGGTATTCTTGGAGGCAGCCGCAGCCAGTTCAAAGAACTTGTTCGCTTCATCGACGAGAACAAGATCAAGCCTGTTATTGACGATGTGGTTTTCGAGTTGGCAGAGGTCAGGGATGCCTATAGGAGACTGAAGGAGAAAAAGCACTTTGCCAAGATTGTGATTCGCGTTGATCACTGATGGACGGGAGCTGCGCTTGTTACTTCGTATAGTACTGCAGGTCCCAGCTGGTAACATGGTTTTTGTGTATTATCTTGAGGCTCTTGGCAAACCAACGCGAAGTGAAACCAATCTGGTGGTTGGTCCACTTTAACAAGGATGATCGACGAGGCTATAATAAATAACTATGTCCTATTCCCGTTCAACCCTGCTCTGTAGATCCCCCAGATATCTAGCCCGGGTGCAATTTTACGACTTTTCAGGGTAAGATGGATGATTAACAAAAAATAGTGCACCCCTAGCCATCAATAGTTATCCCTTTAACTCCCACACTAAGCAACGGCCTCCGCAAATCACACCTTCCGCTTGAGTCTGGACTCCGGAGCAAACGGTCCAGACCGATCTCGATCGCATCCATGGCGCCACATTAAACGAACTAGGCACGTGACGTGAGTAGCGCCTCAACGTTCGACTTCCCAGTTTGAGCAAAGCTCTCCTTAACCACCTCCACGCATGCCATGTTCTTGACTGTCTATCCACTGTCGATGCTCGTTTTGGTCTTGATGCATCTATGACCCCTGTCCTAGCATCTCACCCCCGCGCCGCAGACTAGACACTTGGCGATGGCCTCCACTGGCGCGAAGCCGCTGTCATTCCTCCCAAAGGCGGACGCGGCGTTGTTGTCGTCCGAGCGCAACCCCCCAGCACCTCGTCCAGAGGTCGTGGGGCCTATCTACGATCCAGAACACGTCGGTGAACCGATTGAGTCTTGGTCACAGGAACTAGAGTCATGCTTCTATCCTCCAAAGACGGACCCTTATGCGCCCTCCTCAGTCCCGGACAAGCCCTGCCCCTCTCCTCGGTATTTGCGTGCTCATCTAGCCAAGAACGAGAGGCTCAGGTTGTCTATGCTATGGTACTACACCCGGGACATTATCAATGAGCCTGAACTCCTTGCCGGCCTTCAAGAGAAGGCATGTCTTGCTCAAGAATCCACAGGCTGGGAGTACGCCGTCATAGGCATTCTCGATGTCAATGTCTACATCCGCTTAGCCACAGTCGGACTTCAGCTTGCTATCCTCCCCCGCGGCGAAACTCTCTGCGCTCACACAGTGACCCAGCCTCCTGGTGTATGCTATGTCTCTCCATTCCCTTGCTGCAAGTTGCTAAACTACCTTCTAGAACGTGTTCCTTCTACCAAACATGATGGAGGACTGGCGGTTTCGGCAATCACCATACGCTGAAAGAGGAGGGCTTACGGCCTACGCGGGTGTTCCACTCCGAATGCAGCACGAATCTGGTGAATGTGTTGGATTAGGGTCACTTTGTGTGGCATCAGCGACCAGCCAGGACCCTTTAACGAAACCTCAGCAACAAACGCTCGCTCGTCTGGCCGACTGGATCGTCGCTGATATTGTGCTATGCGCTAGAGCCAAGCGTCAGCGGGAGCGCCATCGAATGGCTGAACTCATCGCCGAGGTTGAGCGGGACGATGACGATGTGGTGTCGGAGGAACCAGTGCTCAGAATCATGAGGTCTGCCTACCCGGACGCGACAATCAGCCTCCAGTCTTCCAGGGCCGGCCACATTGAGACCGAAGGAGGGCGTCCCATATTGTCATCCAACTTAGAAAATGGCCTTTGGGAGGACACTAACTACATCGACGAATTCATCACCGGCTCAAACCAACAAGACACTCCCTCGGACAAGGTGGTTCGGTTCGTTGCTGCTCACTGTGAGAGCACGTTAGGGCCATCACTACTGGTGGTTGCTACCAAGGACTTTCGACACATATTCGATGATGTCGACTCCTGGTTTGTCCGAACCTGTGCAGGTATACTCTCTCAGAGGTGGCAGAAACGTCTGCTTGCAGAAGTCATGACAGCGAAAGAGACATTCCTGCGAGGCATCTCTCACCAACTCCGAACCCCGATTCATGGCATCCTTGGTGCTGCAGAGCTCTTGGCCGAGGACTTGAAGGCGTTGGGCTCGCAGGGAACCGACCCCAAGCCGAATCTGGCGGATTTAGTGAAGCCCGTTGTCGCGTTTGGCAAATCGGCCCTCTATCTCGAGACTATCTCAGCAGCAGGCCGAGACCTGATGTCGACCGTTAACAGCATGATAACCCTAAACAGATGGACCGATATTGCCATGGCTGACCGGCAGTATGCGGTTCATCACATCGAGGATCTTGAAACGGAGTTGGCAAAGGGGGTATCTGATATAATCTCAGGCGACACGCGCTACAAACCCTCGATATTCTTCAACTACGACCTACCCCCGAATCGGCAGAGTCTTCGAGTTGATCTAAACCTCCTTCGAGACAGCCTACTCCCAGTTGTTATCAAT
Source organism: Fusarium piperis (assembly GCA_027886205.1). Taxonomy (NCBI): domain Eukaryota; kingdom Fungi; phylum Ascomycota; class Sordariomycetes; order Hypocreales; family Nectriaceae; genus Fusarium; species Fusarium piperis. The sequence continues at coordinate 73,246 of RZGM01000086.1, forward strand.
GCGATCCAAAACACGCGAACAGGCCTCGTGGCGGTAACTGCGTCCATGGGGGAGGACGGCAAGGAATTTGTCGTTGATGTCCAGGACACTGGCTGTGGCATTCACCCCAAGGACCAACAACGCATATTTGAACTGTACGAAAAGGTTGGCGAGCACTCAACCAGAGCTGGTTTGGGTCTTTCTCTCGCTGTCAAGTTTGCAACGCTCCTGCGTGGGTCAGTCGAGTTGGTGTCATCAGACGTCGGTCGTGGTTCACATTTCAGAGCAACCTTTCGGGATGTTGATTGCGTCCCTTCACCTCTCTCATCCAAACCACTACGTCCGAAGCTGAAAAACATACCATCCAAGTTTTACAGGATGGTATCTGGCTCAGAAGGCGGACCTTTGTCTGCACATTTTGAGAAATGTCTCATCCGGCATGGCTTTACTGCTTCCGAGGACTCACACGACTCCCTTCTCATCCTTGATCTTGTCTCCGATATAGAGGAACGTCGCACGTGCCTCTCTAAAATCCCACAAGGACAAGCCGCTCTCTGCCTCATCTCAGGAACAGAAGAGACAGAGGATCTGGAACCAACCTCGAATAATATTGTCTATGTCAGAGGCCCCTTCTTAGCCTCAACGATGAGCCTTGCACTGGAAGAGGCCGATAGGATCATCGCGCAGATGAACATGTCACGGGAGGTCCCTCTTCGCCCTTCTGGACCGGCGCCTCTACCAACGAATGAGGAAGGCTCTAATTCCGACGAAGGGTATGGGTCGATGCCTGTTTCGCCCCCCTTAAACACAGCCAAAGACGAAATCGACTCCGATTTGGGCACGATAGCTCCATCGATTGATGAGACCAACACATCAAGCCACATAGAATCAAGACCACCTGACTCGATCATGAATACCCCCACAAGTTCGGTTAAACCTAGAGCCTTGCTTGTCGACGACAATATCGTCAATCTCCGCATTATGGAGATGTATTGCAAAAAACGAGGACTACCTTACTACTCTGCAACTGACGGCCAGCAAGCTATTGACATTTTCTCAAAACAACAATCAATATCCTCTGCCGGCGGAGGAGATGCCATCCAACTCATCCTTATGGACCTGCAAATGCCCGTGTGTGATGGAATTGAAGCTACTAGACGCATACGACTACTAGAGAAGCAAGCGAATTGCGAAGCGAGTGTTTTGTTTATAGTGACGGGTCAGGACAGCCTGTCTGATAGAGAAGCTGCAAGCTGTGCTGGCGCGGATGAGTATCTCGTCAAGCCTGTTAGCATCAAGCTTTTGGATCGCGGGTTGAAACGATATTTCCCTGCTTTTGAGGCTGGTTAAGAGCATGTGAATAAATATACGAATCATTTGTTTAGCGTTAGGATGCGTAATTATCTATCAGTTGTCCTGGATCCGAGTCTTATTTGGTACTTGTGAATTTTGCCAAGTTTTGATATGCTGCTGAGTCCCTGCTATCTGTTTTGAGTCCCTGCATGTCCTGCGCAGGGCGATTAGGAGGGAAAGGGAGATAGGTAGTGATAGTAGTATTAGAGAATAAAGAAGGACTAGAAGTATGACACTAACATCGTGACAGCGAAGGAGAGCCCGTGAGTTACAGATACGGCCCAAGAACCTCCTTAGTGTGGTCCCAAACCCTTTTCTGTGCTTTCTCCCGGAGTGCAGAAACGACCTTTGCATGCGGAGTACAATCACACTTGTAGTTGACAATGAATAACCCGTTCTCCTGCGTCTCTAGTGAATTCACGCCCTGCTTGCCGCTCCACGGTACTCCACGACCCCCAAAGGCAGCACTGGTACTCTGGAACAAGTGCCTCTGTGCGGACTCTTCATCGCTGAATGAGAATAGAGAGATGAGAGGCTCGAGAAAAAGCCAGACGACCCAGGCCATAAAAGTACCAGGATCCACGCCCCTGTTGACATTCCCTGTGTTGACCCATCCAGGCCAAGAGTGGATGAATGTCACGTCGGGGTCTTCAGCAGCAAGCTTGTCGAGAGTTATCGTGTTCATGGTGAGGTATTGAAGCTGGACTTTTCTGGGGCCATAGTTCTCAGGTTTCTTGAGGTCAATGTCCCCAAGTTCCAGGGATGTTGTTTCCAGGCCGCCTCCCAGGACGCTGACGACTCTAGAGGCTTCAGCTTCGCGGAGGAGGGGAAGAAGGCGGAGTATGAAGAGCATGCGTGAGTAGTATTCCAGACTTTGGACGATTTCTAGGCCCTCGGAAGTCTCTTCTCGAGCGCCAAATGGTGCGTACCCCGGGGTAAGAAATAGCAAGTCGATGCGTGACTCCTTGCTCTTGATAACATCGCACAATCTCCTTGTTTCGGCAAGAAGCGAGACATCGCCTTCTGTCCAAATGACTTCAGCCGTTGGATTGATGACGCGCAACTCCTCGATGAAGGCACGCGATCTTTCTTCAGAGCTCTTTCGTCCAACCAGATAGATTCTGCAGCTTGCCCCGGTTTCAACGAAGGCTTTGACAGTGAGCCTTCCGATGCCTGACGTGCCGCCGACAAAGATGGCGACGCTTGGAGCCGTGACGTCGTTGATGAGAGAGTTGGAGGCCTTGATTTCAGTGTAGGAGACCATTTTGAGAGGCGAGGGGTTGCGTCCGGTGTATCCGAGCGAGTTTTCAGGAGGAGACAGGTTGAGTTGAGTTGAAAGGCCAGGTAATCAAATCATCTTATTTCGAAGGATCTAGGCGTCAGCCCCCTTTCGCGTCCCAATTCAACCAATTATATGGCGTGTCTGCTAGACGCGGGAGCATGACAAAATAATCCGGTCCTTTTAGGCGGTTTTAATCATAAACAGAGGATAGAGCCATGCTAATAGCTCATCATGTTTTAGCTGCCTCTTCTCTAATTATCTATTCTATTACACCCAGAATCAATCTCCTCCGATACGAATTGTCACTTAAAACTCGGCGGCAATTTGAACGGTATAGCCCTCCCCTGTCTGCTTGACCACGGTAACTTCAATCCCCCAGCCAGGAACCTTGTACGAGCTCACCCCACCAGGGGCCAGGGACAGCATTCCATCATTCTTGTCGTACAGACTTTCAGTACCGCAACCTCCTGATCCAGGGGTCACATCCAGAACACGTACAGGGCCATAGCCCGACTTGACTGTGTCAACCCTGTAGAGCAGGACTCCTGGGGCACAGACGCCTGAGTCGAGGCCCTCGGGGACCCGAGCCTTAAAGTGTTATAGGCTCATTATATTAAAACACGCGAGAGAGAGGGGTGCGTAAGAAGGTGGGTCTTAATATTATAATCTATAGAGCCCCCTTGATTTAATCAACACGAATCCCCATCTTTTCAAGTAGCCCTCCGTACTTATCCCCATTATCCCACCAACCTTTAGTATATAGCTCACCGTATGTTGTTGCTAGAGTAACTATAGGGCTGCGGATGCTTCGTCGATACCCCGTGTCCTTTGGGACGAGCATTGCCCCTTTTGGTGTAAGAATAACTTCCGCCACGTCGAAGTTTTGACCAAACCACAATTTATCCTCCTCTGCGATCTTCTTCTGCCCCTCGGACACCGTTGATCCATTTCCCAATTTCTCAAAGTCTTCCAACCTCCGTATTCGTTTTACCATGGCTTCCTTATCGGCACGGGTGGTGTTTCCGTAAATGATTGTGCTTTTGGAAGTCCAAAATACATCGATCCAGTCAAATCCCGGATGAATCCAACGCTCTTCAGGCTTCCAGGCGCCATCCAACACCGCCACCACTCCAAACTTCTTAACTGCCCGGTGAACCTCTTTTGCCTTCCGCATCGCGTCCTGAATTGCTTGTTCATGAACTCGAGTTATGTTCTTTTGTACATTGGGGAACAAGTATAAGTCATCGAGCCCCGCCATTTGCAGCGGCCCACCATAGCGTTTCTTGAGCCTTCTCGGGTCGTGTAGCTCTCGAATAGGTGGTGGATGTAACTCGTAGGCTCTTGATTCTGTTGCCATTGTGTCAAGCTCCACTGCCTTTGGCATTTCGTGCGTGAAATTTGGTTCATGGGCCGCCATCTTGCCGTTGGCAAAGGATCCTAGTTGGATCCAGGAGGGCAAGGTTATTCCTCTTGGAAGCAATGGTCGCGCGTGGGTAAGGGAGTCGAAAAGTCCAATGATAGCAAGGGCCAACAGCAGCCGGAGAACTGAAGGAGGAGTCATGGCGATAGTGGTAATAGTAGCAGGTTACAATAATAGCTGCGATTGATTCTTCGGGCTCGGTAGTGGGATGAAAGATGGCGAAATCAATATTGCTCTGGGTTATTGCAGCTACTTATATCTCAGAGAGGTCCCACAAGCTCTAGGAAATGGAAGAACACACCTTATTGAGAAGAAATTATACCGAAGGACGATACGTGTCATTTTGGGGGCGGTAGGTTTGTGCTTGCATTATCCCCCAACATCTTCGTAGCCTCAATGCGCTGTCTTCTAACTCAATTTTGCGTGGAGGTCAAATTTGATGGCACGGTCGGCTTCATAACTTGCATCAGTTTTTTACCTCAAGAACAACTTGGGTAGGACCGATGTAAGGGACAACTCTCTAACCAGGGCCTATCCAAATCTTAATAAACTTAGTCGACGCCTTGAATGCTCGCAAAACCTAGTTCATTTCTTTTAGTATGAACTTATGAAGGGTTAAACATGCATAACATTCACTCCGAGCAAAAGCCTAACAAAGGTCTCGGATTCGCGGCCCTACCACGTATAGCCTTTATGCTAATCTCGCCGACTCAAGTTAATGCTTGTTGGCAAGCTTTGTGCTTGGCCGGTGAGTCATTTTTCCTCACGTCCCTGGAAACCGTGCAGCTAAAATCACTCAACTATTCTATCTTCTATGCTAGTAGGCTACCCAGGAAAATGATGGGAGGCATGGCAATAGCATCTTTCGGAGCTGGTTGCAAAAAGTACAAAGTGCAGGCGACAAAACACTTAATGGCATCAAATTACTATCTGGCGCAAATCATTTCAGGCGCGATGAGATCTCTGAAGCTGCTCTATGCCATGTGTGCATGCATAATAGCGTAGAGGTCCTCGGGGGAATTAAGGCGCAAATCGGACGACAAAGTCAAGAAACAGTGTATAACAGCTTGCAATAACTTCATGATCATTGTTGAATGAGCGGCGTATTCCCTTGATCTTCTCTTCCTGCTCGTTGAGGTGTATGCGCTGGTCTTTCTCCGCCGTACGCTTCACGAGACCGATGGAAGAGAACAAGAGCGATTCGCATAATGTCGTCTAGGTCATCGTACGCCAGGGCCCATGGTCAGGCCTAAAAAGGCCGGCTTCTTTAAGTTCTCTTTAGAACTTATGTCTCTCATGGGAGGCCATCGGCTTAACCTCCGCGCTCGTGCTAATAAATCAGCTATTATGTTTCTTATGGATAACGAATGGAATTCTTCGAATTATAGTAGTAGCTATTTTAAGAAAAAAGAGGATAAGAAGGTATTAATAGTAAATAGAGGACGAGGCTAAGGCATTTATCCTCTCTAAGGAAAAGGAAAGGTATTATCTTATACGATAAGATATGTCTTTTCACCGAGCTACTATGGCTATCACCATAGAGCTTATACTAAGGTTATGGTATTTTCCAGCATTGGGTTTTAATGCTGTCTTATGTGTCAAATTGTGTTCTTTTATAACGTGACCGATAAGTCCTCTTAGACGCGTCATAGAAGTCAACAATTGAATGAGCGGCCTCTTGTGACTGTTTCATGTTGTGTGTCAGAGGATAGGTAGTGACAGCCAGAAAAGGTAGTAGCTCTCGATATGCAAAGAGTGTTGTTATTCGCTATTGTTAGCTTTTCATATCGGGCTAAACCTTTTGCCCCGCGATGCCGCGTAGGGACTATATCTCTCTCTCATACAGAGCTCGAGATATTAATCCAGCCCGTCATAGTCTAAAGCCGTCTATCGAGAGTTTGGCTATGCGTATAAATGCAATGGGTAAAGAACAAGGAGTCAACGCGGCTAGGGAGGTTTCAAGGGGCAAGCAGTATTGAGGCTGATATGACGACAACTTTAGAATGTGATTTGAGTGCGATTTTGACCATGGGACTAACTCTAAAGTTGGTCTTCTTGCCCATCGCCATCTTGGCTTTATTAATTGTGCTGGAATCTATATGTAAAGGATAGGAAATATAGTAAAAGACTGAAACCCCGGAGATTTACCTATAGCTGGGTACCTATGTGGCGTGTTGTTTCAATCAACAGGGGTTGTTTACTGTAAGCACCTGACTTACGTTGCTTGGTTTCCTTAAACGCAAGATGTAATAAGCACACTACTTGCAGAGAACAGGTGAACTGCCGTCTGCATTTTCAAAGTGGAAACCGAGCTTGAATTTGTCCCAATTCTAGCATGGAACATCTTGCAATGCAACTTGGAACCTTGGCACCTGTTGGTAAGGCTCTTCCCAAGCTCAATACCACATCTGATCCGACTGTGGCCTGATATACTCATTATCCGTAGAGATCGGCTAGGACATCCCCATGCGCGCGGGAACTTTGCGAACGCTTGACGTCGATGGCCTATTCCAGATAGATATATAAAGGCAAGAAGATCCTTCCCAATCCGAAACAGAATTCATTCCGTCTTACCATCACATCTCTCAACCATACTCCATCTGCTTTCAAGCTCGTCTCAAAGATTCACCAACTCATTGCTTTTTATTAAAGCCATTCCATTCTACCATCACAAACCGTTCCCATCCTATCTGATTCCATCGCCAATATGAGAATCAAGAGCCTTCTCGTGCCGCTGCTAGCCACGCTTACCTTGCTGGGGGTGTCGGAAGCGGCAAAGGGGACTGCATCAAACACCCCTGATTTGAAGAAGATGTATCCCATTCCTCTCCAGATAGTCCTGAGATAAGATGAAAGCATCACGACCGTGTTCGAGGCCGAGGTCTACAACCATAATTCGAAGAAGGTCAAGGTGTTGAAATTTGGCAGCTTTCTTCATGATGACGATGTTGCTCTCAAGGTGGCCGATGTCTTCTACCAAGGCAAGTTGTCCAAGATTGTAATCAATATTATCCCCATGCTAACCCTTAATTAATTAGACAAGCCAGTTCGGTTCCTAGGGGTTACTCCTTTGTTGAACTTTGCCAACCTCGACAAGCGCGACTTTGTCGAGATCAAGAGCGGCGGGTCGATCAAAGTCAAGTTTGACGTCGCCCAGCATTTTGACCTTTCGGCTGGAGAAACATTCACCATTGAAATGAAAGGTAGCTTACCGGCCACAGGCTTTCATTCACCGAACATTGCAGGGTATATCCCCTACAACTCCCATCCGGTTGAATTCAAGGTGGATAGGCGGGCCGCCGAGTGGACTCGCATGAAGTATCTTGACCGCATGCCAAAGGTTCTGCATCAGAACTGCAAGGGTGGCAAATGGGACAGAGAGAACAAAATCCGGCAGGCACTATCCGAATGCGTTCATCTCGCCGGCCAAGGCAAAAAAGCCGCTCGAACTGGCCCCGCCTGGAGAATGGAAGAAGCCTTTGGTTCCTCCAGCCAAGAAACCCGCCAACATGTTATCTCCGTCTTTTCTGAGGCCGAAAGGAAATGCATGCGCGATTCCCACAAAGTCGACCAGATATGTGCCGAGTACTACGGCGAGTGTCTGTCTAAGCGGAAGATCGTGACATCCTACCTTCACGAGCCGACACTTCAAGTTGGATATTGTGACGAGTTCTTCTGGCTAGCAGACATACCGAAGAAGTGTCACTCGTACGACTCACCCAAGGCTTGGGGCTGGCACCATTCTCGCTCCTCCACCGTCGTCCGATAGATGATCCAGTCGAGCTTGAGAGAGACGATGGGAGCAAATGCATCAGTTCATACCGAACATGGGCTCGCAAGGGTTCTCGCATTAGATGTCGACCAGAGTTTGAAGAATGCCGACAACTATGAGCTATTTGTTTCTCACTATAACCTCGATTGCAAGGCTATTAGCCCTCCTCCTCCTAGGCCAGCGTCGTCTCATCACGAAGGATCTCTGGAACAGTCGAAACTGGCTTGGGGTCCCTGCGACCATGAGCTACTGAGGCTTGCAGGCTTCAAGCATACAAGGGTCGACTGCGGGACACTCGAAGTTCCCCTCGACCATACAATGACAACTTCGAGAGAAATAATCAGTCTACAGTTGGTGCGCCTTAACGCGACCAAGTCACCTGCTAAGGCCAAGAGCATTTTGTTCAACCCTGGTGGGCCTGGTGCATCAGGAGTTGGAGAAACCCCGACGACTGGTCAAGAGATTCACGAGTAAGTCAATAATGCCTACTAGCCTACCTATGATGTTATAATTTTTGCATGCTAATTATACCGCCACAGGGCTCTTGGTGGCAAGTTTAATATTATTGGATTTGATCCACGGTTAGTTCTTATATCTACTCAGGGGGTTATATATAACCTCTCTTTACTTATTAGAGAAAGAGAGATTGCGTGTTACCCAACCCCTTGAGTACTCCTCACCTCCTAAGCAGTGCTAACTCTTGGCTAGTGGAACCGGCCACACCATTCCGTTTTTCTGCGAAACAAACAATGGCCTAGCCCGCCGAGGGGACGAACCCAACAAGTTCTCTTGGCCTGTGGTCGACCCCTGGCCCAACTTCAAGAAAGACGGCTGGAAGTCCATCGGTCTTTCTGCTGATACATGCTTCAAGCAACAGGAAAAGTACGGTCGATATATCGGCACCGTGGCCACCGCCAGGGACATGCTTGCTATCGTGAATGCCCTCGGCGAGGATGGCCGGCTTCGGTACTGGGGCATCTCATATGGCACTACGTTGGGACAGGTATTTGCCAGCATGTTCCCTGACCGCGTTGACCGCATGGTTCTTGACGGAAATGTCATGACCGACGACTATGTCAGCGATGCGGGAAGTAAAGCTTACCGTAATGCGAACAAAGCCTTCAATCACTTCCTCCATCAATGCTACGAGGAGCCCGAAATTTGCTACTTATCCCACCTTTTCAAAACCCCAGCGGAGCTTCGCAAGGGGATAGAAAACGCCTTCAAGAAAATGCTGGGGATAGAGTCCCTGGACCCGAATACGGTCTTGGATCCTGCAACTTTGAACCCCAGTGGCTCGGATCACGTCTACAAGATCAAGAAAAAGATATTGCAGGGACTCTATTCAGCAAACGGATTTTTTGACGTCATGCAGAGCATCTCAATGGCCTTCATGTTTTCCCAGGCGAAAGGAGACCTACCAGAGCTACAAAGGCGAGAAAGGCTACAAATAAGCCCGGCCACTGCATGGAACCAGGGCACTCAGGCATCGTTCGGCATACGTTGCTCTGATTCGTCTGATTTGCGTGTTGACTCCCCCGAGGACCTCTTCTCCATTATACGTGCGCATATCGCACAGAGCAGCTTCGGAGATATCGGCGTTGGGCCTGAATTGACCTGCTCCAGGTGGAAGTTTGATGCCATTGAGCAGGTCAATACTACCCTCCTGAGAAAGGTCAAGACGACCTTCCCTATCTTGATTGCCAACGGCAGATATGATCCAGTCACGCCGTTAGACTCTGCATGGGAGGTCTCTCATAGGTTTAGGGGAAGCCGAGTCCTTGTTCATGATGGTGTTGGGGTAAGTATTCTTTTCCTTATATGCTATGCCAGTCTCAGTCTTATGCTAACTCTCTTAACAGCATTCAGTTCTCGCAAACCCCTCAAAATGCACTTACCGGTTCATTCGGGACTACTTTATAGAAGGAACAATGCCGGAGCTTGGTACAGTTTGCAAGGCAGATATGCCACCGTTCAAGCAGGCATATGAGAAACAAAATGAAATGGCTATGTATTTTGGGAATAATAGGCGTTAGTTGGCCTATGAATTAGTCTAGTCTAGTATTGATATTAGTAAAATTGGCTATCACCCTCGTGGGTACTTCAATTGATCTTCATTCTTTTCCTTCACATACTTACGCACCGCGAGGGCTTGTCTAACACCAAGACATTCCTGTCGCCTGTCTCCGCAGTCCTAATCTACCCTAGGCAAGGAAGCCGGTGTAGCATCGTCTGTGGAAAGTGAGCTTGGATGGGGTTCGACGGAAGCTTTTGTTTATGACAATAAGGCTTTCGTCTCCTGAAATATAGCCACATGGAAATTTAATATTGTAGAATACCTTAGAAACTAATTTATAGCACTTGTGTATGACGGATTCTATGCCAAGAAGGGTAATAACCGAGTGTTTAGGTGCCTGAGGCTGCCTCTGGACCTTTGCAGACTCTCGCTTCATAACTACTTTCCACGTTGATGATGAAAGGCCTTATTCATAGCTAGCGAAATTCTTCTCTCTAGAGGTTCACATTGCCGTCGCCATTGGGACCAATCTTGCCTCCTCCCCAGATAGTTCTCTTCTTCGACTTGGTGGACTCCCCCTTCTCGTAGCTCCAGATCAGATCACCCCAGCCAGGATGATCAGACCCCGATGCGGATAACTGCCCTCCATCTTTATCATAGGCCTGCTTGGCCTTGGTTGTCCAAGGAGCGTTCCGGCCACGAGCAACCTTGTAGGCATAGTAAATGATGTCCCATGATGCTCGCCCCACACCGCGGTTCTTTTCACTAATCTCCGACCATGGGCCATTTACCAGGATGGCTTCGCACCTGTAGAAGTTCTTGTTGTATGGTACGTCGTTTCCGAGGCTGTATTTGGCCAAGTACTCTGATCCCTTGAGTAGCAAGTCTCCTCCCTCGCCCCAGACATCATGACCCTGTGACTGGATCGTGCGAGCCGCATATGCTGACCATGTCACCCCGGACTGGGCGTGGCTTTGGTCACGGCCGGCTTCCGATGATTGGCCTGTTGAAGGATCAATGTTTCCATAGATTCCTGCGCAAGGGTCGTTCAAGTATGCGTTGAGAGCGTAGTTGTACTAATGCTGCATGAGTGATTTATGAGAGAGAATGCTTCGATAGAGGTACTCACCATGCTGACATCGTCCAAGTATACGGCGAAATCCAGGAGAGCTTTGATACTCGCCATACCATAGTTTGCATGGCCGATAATAATTGATTGTCGCGCGAATAACCAGTAGAGCTGGTTGGAAAAACCAGAGCCCCCTTGCCATCTCGCACCGGCCTCTGTCCAGTTGCCTTCCCATCGCATGATTTCTGCCGCGTTGGCAAGCATGCTTCCCTCAAGACCAACCAACAAGGAAGTATCCAAGCCGATAATGTTAGTCAGGGTAGTCCCCCAGCCGTCGAGAATAGTGGTCGCCCGGTCCCAATGGGCTTGGTCTTTAGTGATATACCACATCAAGGCGTTTTGCCAGGCGGCCCGAGTATCTGCTGTAAAGGATGTATAGTTGCTGCAAGAGCCGCGGCAGAGAACGGGTTTCGGACCCTGCATGGTATACGTGCTTAAAGAGTATTTGTCGGCGCTGAATGCTTCATAGGCTGTCTTCCATGGCTCCTTTCCACCCTTGACGTTGTTGCGGATACGCTCGAGGTCGTCGTGGGTGTGCCAAAGGCCGGGATGGACAAACTCGCCGGGTCGTTTCTTTGCGCCTGGCACATTCTGAGGAGAGATGATAGGACCTGGTTGAACGAACAGGTTAGGTTTGTGCACATGATGATGCATGCTTTGAGCATGGAAGAGTATATAAACATACCATTGAGAGAGGGGAGGTTGGTCACCAATGCGTTGCTGGCAAGGGTGAACAAACACAGGATGGCAATGACTAGCTAAAGCCGTGATGAGTAATGGTACCGCAAAAGAACGAGTTGTAGCCAATGTAAAGGCGGCATTGCATACCTTGTTCATTGTGAAGTGTTGCATTAGCCGAGCCTGCTGCAAAGGCAACGACTTGGATCTGCAGGAGTAATCTGGGGAGGGAATTTAGAGCTGCAGGAACAGCACACACTTAAACGTTCACGAAATAGAATGGCGCATGCTCAACTTACCAGGATCGTCGGCGGGACATCTCCCGGCCTTACCCCGATATCAATGAGTGCGGGACCATGTCACAATCCATATCGCCCCCGCATGCCTCACTCGGCAATCAGCTGCCGGGCCCGATCGCCCGAAAGGGACGGGATCGGGCAGAGCCCGGAAGATATGCCGCTGCATCCAGAACACATCAATACTAGGGCCTCCTACAAAGTGCCGATAATTACATCTTGCCCGATACTTGGTGAAGGTACCTTTAGATGTGACGAGATATGACTGTTTGTCGAACGATACTGGGAAGCACCTCCAGACATGTTTGGAGGCCAAGCGGCGCGGTGTTAACAGAAGAGCTGTGACGGAATACTCTTGGTTCTATCTTCAAACAATCAACCGAAACTAGTTGTCAGATCAATCAGTCCAGCATGGCCATCTTCAAGTCCCATATCACCGGCCGTAGCTAATGGTCAACTTGCGACGGTTACCCGGATATTGACTTCAGCTCCGCCGTGGCCGCTGACATGTTAAACCATCCAATCATAGTGTTTCATGTTGACTTTTATGACGCGTCTAAGAGGACTTGTCGGTCACGTTATCAAAGAACACAATTTGATACACAAGACAGTATCAAAACCCAATGCTGGAAAACATCGTAACCTTAATAGTGTTTCATCAGATTGCCCAAACATCCGACTTCCCGCAAACCTCATGTTCAATAAGTATGCTTTAGCGTTGCCTCGATGGCGGGAACGAACATCTGTGACCTAACATTGACTGCATCACTGGGCGGTTGTCAGTCACACGTACGTCAGAGTGGATTAACAGACCTCACTAACGAAGTGGCCCGAGTAAATATCAGAGGCCATCCTCAAGCATGCAAGTAGAAACGGAATAGATTAAATATATTCCAAAACAGAGTAGCCAACCTCATAAGTCAACCAGTTCAATAGCCAAGCCCCTCAACCCCCCCCCCCCCCATCAACTCACGCCCGATCCAGCAACCATCCTTTGGACATCCTCTATCAACATGAACCAAGACCCCGGATTAAGTGTCGTATCGGAAGTCGGGGTTCTCCTTGTCAGTCATATCAGCAAACGCATTTCGATGCTGGACCTGATCCTCTTGACCATCCTTCTCACTACCAGCGTCCGCATGGGACACTGTAGCGGCCGCCTTTCTCTTGAGGATGTTTCGACGAGTCAACAACAGGCGAAGGATGACAAGGAAGATGTTGAAGAGGCCGTAGAGACAGAAGTGGGCGATGAAGCCATTCTTGTAGCGGGGCGCGTCCGACTTTTGGAAAATCTTGAGCGAGTTAGCTGGTTATCCAGATACGCAGGAAAAATTCTCATACCTGAGGAGCCGTCATGTTTCCAGCAGCCCAAGCAACAAACGTGATAGCCAGAGTAGTTGACTTCTTGGTCTGGCCGGCAATGTTACGAGAAATGAGAGAAAAGATCAGATTGCCTTCAGCGAGGTAGAACTGGGTGCAGTAGAAGGCAATGAGCAGGCCCACACGGTTGGAGTGGTTTGGTGGGATGCTGTAGATGATTGCCGTTCCGATGATGGCAGGACTAACAGATAATATTAGCTGTGCATCTCATGTCAAATTGTGTATCAACGACTCACATAGTCCATGCGTGCATCACCCAGGCGGTCTGCCTGGTGGCCGTTGCCAGAGTAGCACTTCCCACCATGACCATAATAGTAACCGCACCTTGGGCAATGTTGAGCAGCTGAGTCTGCAGGTAGGTGAAGCCAAACGAGGAAATAATAAGGTTCGAGAAAACTCCCAGGCCTCCAATGATGAGTGTCGAAGTGAGCTGAAGCATGACATAGCACCAGACAACTGGGTCCGTCACGGCCTCAACAGCTTGGTAGCGCTTGTATGACTTGTTCTGGATACCGGTTTCGTTGGCTCGGACTCGTTCGACCATCAAACGCTTCTGGTCCTCGTTGAAGCACTTGGCCTTCATGGGGGAGTCGGGAAGCCACCATCCGATGAAGACGCCCCAGACGCAAGTGGCCAGACCGAGGACGAGGAAGAGCAGCTGCCACGAATAGATGACTCCGTTGGTGTAGTGGGAAACTCCCCAAGCGATGATACCACCGACCTATAAGTTGAAATGTCAGTTCGTCGGCTGTCACAAGATGAACCGGTGTAGTTGTACCATTAGCTGAACGCCAGTCATGCAATACCAGAGAGATGTGAGGATGGACTGTTCCCGTTTCGTGTACCACATGCTCGTCCTGAGAGTTTAGGTTAAACAAGTCGAATAAGTCCGTGGTGGTGAGAACCTACATGATGATGAACGACGGCTGCACGCAAGCCTCGAACACACCCAGAAGAAACCGAACCACCATGAGTGAGGCAAAGTTCTTGGCAGCCGCAGAGCAAGTGATGACGCATCCCCAGCAAAAGACGTTGACAGCAAGGTATTTGGCGACGGGGAGCTTCTGGAGGAGGAGGTTGGTGGGGTATTCGCCGACGAGGACGCCCATGTAAAGGATCGTGCCCAGCCATCTATTATTGTCAGCTTTGCTGATCTGATCTAGTTGTGCTTGGTGGACTCACGAGAACTGCTGTCCGACAAGGTTCGCATCTTCTTGGATGTTCATGACAGAAGAGAAACCGAGAGTGCCCTTGTCGAGAGACTGGCAGAAATAGGTTCCAAGCATGCAGGCTAGGATGCGCCTGTTTACAGTCCAGAAGAGTTCCTTGTTGGTGGCATCGTCAATCTCAACAGGAGCACCTGCGTAGTTGGCGGTCTAAACTCTGCAGTTAGAATCGTGACTCGGTGGAGTGTTGGGATCCAAGTTGTGCCATACCTCGATGTCTGCAACATTGGTGCCTTCAGCTGTGACTGCTCTAGCAGTGGTGATGGAGTCACTGTGCTGCACCTCGGCCTGTTTAGTCATGTTGAATCCCGTGCTGTCGATGAGGTTTCTTGCCAATACAGTCGACTGCAAGTGTCTTGTGGGGGATGATATTCCAACAAATTGGTGCGAGCGCGGCCTTGATATTGTTGCAACTTGAGATCTTGTTCTACCGCCATTGGAGTGTCATGATCCAACTCAACCATCTCGCGGGGGGTTACACTCTGGAGTCCGGAGCAATTATCGGGATCATCCCGAAAACTCACCTCGTTCTAAACGAGGCCCCGCTGACTAGTCACATCTAGCGCCATTTCGCAGGTCAGGTGTTGAAGCACCCTAGTCTAGGCCGATGACCTATCCAGGGTTATTTGATGCCATCGGCAATGGGCCGAAACTTTGTCCGAAGAGTCTAGCAAGAATCGAAACACATGTCATGTTACCATCCAAGGTCAATCGCGCCAATGTCCGGAAGAGGGCAGTCGGTAACCGCCAACAGAAACATCAGGCGACATCAAGTGCCAGGTGTCCCCGCATCATTACCATTCAAACTAACTTGGAGTCTTAGATCAAGTGATGAACAGTTGCTAGCAAGTACGATCCCAGTAGATTCATGTGATGCTGAACAACTTTCAGCAATGGCAGCAGCATTGAAACATAAAACAAATCTTCAAATTGTTACTCTAAACCGCATAATATTTCGAGAACCAGAATCGATACAGAGCTAAAGACCAAAACCATTTATCGTCTACAACATCTGTCTAAGAACATTCATCTCCAGGAGCTTGTTTCCAACAAGAAGGAAAAAGTAATCAGCATAAACCAACCCATGATTAGCCCATCGACGCGGAGCAAACTTGAAATTGTTAATCGTCGCTCCGTTGACAATAGTGTCCCCCTCGCCAATATCCCACTCGACGTGCGACACAGGCACACCAGAGCCATTTTCGACAGTGTCGATGGAACGGCTCTTTTCCTCCCCTTTCGCTGAAGGGTTCAAGTGTCTAGAACAAACAGCGTCGACAATTCGTAGTGCATGCTCCAGGTAAGGAGATTGCTCGCCACGACTGAGAAACATCTGATGCATAACCAGCATTCCATACGCGGCTACTAGCGCAGCGCTTGTGTCAGGGGGCTGCACGCCTCCAGACGTTTCGGCAGCATCAAAATCCCACGCAGGGATTTGCGTATCAGGCAACCTCCTCAGGAAGTAGTCGGCGCAGCGCTTAGCCGTGTCAAGGAACGAAGCCTCACCACTCCATTTGTACGCATCGGCAAATCCTGCAATTGCCCACGCCTGGCCTCGAGACCAGCATGACGTATGACTATAACCTTGGTTCGTGAGACACTCTTTGAGGGTTCCGGTCGAAGGATCGAAGTTGACAACATGGCAGGTGGATGAGTCGGCGCGAACGTGATACTTTTGCGAGGTTCGCGCGTGGGCGACGGCAATGTCGAAAAGTCGGGTTGACTCGGCTCGTGAGGGAGTCTGTGACGCGGCCCAGAAGAGGACTTCTAGATTCATCATGTTGTCCTGGGTTGAGTGCCATGTCAGATACGAAGCCAACAGAGAAGATGGGCTCTACTCACGATGATGACCAGAAAGTCTTTGCTGGTATCTGTAAACGAGTAGCACTTTGTTTGGCATAGATCCCATGATCTCATACAGCCAGTGGTCTCGCTGAAACGATCAGCCAGAGTGTTTGCCGCTCTCATCATCGTGTCAAAGGCTCTTTGATCACGGTTGATATCCCATTGCACACGGGCCCAGGGACAGACCATGAATCCGAGGTCGTGGGTGCCAAGAAGGGAGCCATTTTGGTGGAGGTTCTCGGTCCACCATTTGCAGGCGTGTCTTTGAATCACTGTCAGCGATGTCATCATACTGCCGGGGAGAGCCTGATACATACTCGAGCTGGAGGAGATGAGGAAACGCTCCCTTTTCTAAATTGCAACCGAGCAAGTCTAGCTCGCCCCTAAATTTCCGTCTACGTTCAAGGAGGAGATGGAGAGAGCCAGGGAAAAATCCAGAGGTCCAGAACGAGAGATCCCTGTAGACGTATCCCGTACTTCCTGGCTTGGTATACTCTGGATACCATGTCGGTGGCTCAGACTACCTCCAGCATCAGTACATGAGGGCCTGTACAATGGATTATTTCTGTCATACCGAGTCGAGGTCCCTTTTGGCAACACTCCAAATCTTTGCCTGAACAGACGGCGAATAGAGAAGGCTGAGATGTTTGAACTTGGTTAATGACAACCCGGGCTGGGTTTCGCCGTTTGTTTCTTTCGAGCCGTTGATGGGTTGGTCGTCAAGTTGCTTGTGGTGGCCATTAGTTATTAGACACTAGAAGGAGGATACAACGACGGACCGAAACTTTGCGCTTCTTTGCCAGCTGGTGGGTTGTAGTCTCCACGTATTGCAGCGTCATTTTCAACAGACAAGAGAAGAGACGCAACAAGAGAAGCAGCGGAAAAGGGTTGGAAAGAGAAAAAAGGGATAACTCGTAGTATCTTCGAAATACGAGCTTTTGCAAGCCCATGAGAAATAATGATTTAAAGGAATCCATTCAATACATCTGCTTCCATGTCGGGCGCGGAAAAGGTCTCGGGGATCCCCCCGATGAGTGGATGCGCCGCGATATCGTCAGACTCCACCTTCTGCATTTGGACCAGATATCATTTGATGATTTCAAAAGTCTTGGGTGCAGAATGAAGCCAAGGGACAAGAGTTTATGGCGGTGTTGGTATGGTTCACCGGTTCTCCCCGCCAGGTAGGTCAGCTCAAGGAGGCTTCAGGGATGAGGATGCAGTTCAGAGTGCAATGTTGATCATACGACCAGGTCCCATGCCAACCGACCAATAGTTCATCAGGTCAGCATAGTCACTCGCCAGACACCGATTTAGGCATCATCATGAACAAGCAGGTCAACATTGCCGAGTGTATATTGGACGACAAGTATACATTGCCCTCAACCGTTCAGCAAGTAAGTGCCACTTTTAGGAAGCCGAGGCTTTCCTTACGACAAGTGGAACGGCCAGAGACCAGAGTTAAGGGGGGCATTATCGCTAGGTAATGCAGCGATCATCAATTAAATCGGGTGATTACATTTCGACGAACAACAGTAAAACAGTGACATCTAGGAGCATCAAAAATTGGCATGCTCTGCCACTCATCGTCTCATGTAGCTATCCCAATGCCAAAAATAGTATCAGATGACTCGAGAACTAACAGGACTGCAGCTTAAGCTCCAGATTCTCAGCTAGCCGACATTACCATCGATCAAAGTCCGGGATATCCTCCTCGTAGTACGTTTCCCAGACCTTCTCGAACCCTACTTCCGGCGCGTCATATGGCCAAGGCTCACCCTCTCCAGTTGCAAAAAGGGCAAAAGACGCGCCACTAAAGACGAACCATCCGGGCGGCGGAAAGGCCTGCCAAGAAGATGCAATCGAAGTGACATAGGTCGGCTCATCGCCTGCGACACTGTATCCGAGGTGGTATTCAAGTGGCTCGGCTCTGATATGCAGCTGGAGGCCTTTGTTTAAGCCCTTTGTTTGGTTGACAGGGGTTTGCCAATACTGCCTTTGTTAGTCACCAAGCCTGACCACAGTGACTCCTCGCGACTTACTTCTTGCGTGCCATTCTTGTTCAGTTCTGTGTAGATGCACAGGCCTGTCTGGTTCACGCATCCTCGGATGCCAATATCCTGGTGTTGAAACTCGGAAAGATAGGAAGAGATCCCAATACGGTTTCTAGGACCTAGATTTCCTCGAAAACTGGACAACTCGGCCGACCATGTCATGTTGAGAGACTTCTGCTTGCGCAATAAAGCTGCGGGAATATCACGCTCGCTGAGGCTAAAGACATTGGGCTTGAGAACCAGTCGGCCTTTCTTGAGGTCGTAGTTCTTGGTGTATGGTGTTCGAAGTTGATACCATGATGGATCGAGCTTGTCTTTCGAAAAGTTGTCGACCCATTTGCTGAGAACTCGGCGGCGGCCAACTTTTGGCCCAACTTGTTCACTTAGGAGGACCGGGTTACCCTTGTTGAACACTGGCCATCCTTCCTTCCAATCAACGTCGACGAGAAATGATTCGCGTCCTTGACCTTGTTAGCTGTGTCTTAACGAATTGGTCTGTGTCTGTGATTACCGAGGGGAGATGAGCCGTTGATATTTCGGCGAGCAAGGAATGAGGCATACCAGTCCCCATCTGAAGTCTCTACAAGGGTAGCATGGCCGGTTGATTGAACAGTCAGGTTGGTGAAACCCCATTTCCCGTTAAACAGGAGTGGATTGTTTGGGCCACTAATGAAGGGGCCAGACGGGGACTTGCTCCTCGCGATAGTTGATCGGTGCTGCTGATCTGTGCCGCCTAGGAATCATTAATGAATCTGACCAGATGAATTGGCCAACGAAGTCAATACCTTCCGCGATGAGCAGATAATACCAGCCGTCTTTGTGGTACATCTTGGGTCCCTCAGGTCTAGCCGTGTTATTGTGAGGCAACGTTCCGTTCCAAAGACTGACATAGGGTCCCACACAATTTCCCGATGACAAAGAAACCTCACACTGGGAGAGGCCCCAAAGTCGATCCTTGTTATTGTTGGGAGCCATCAGGTTCAGATATGTCTTGTTGGACATGGGATCACGGAAGAGCTCTGGATCAATACCCCACGGTTCAGTCCAGACAGGATCAGACCAGGTTTCGAGATCTTTGGAAGACATGAACCAGACTCGGGGCCAGACGCGTGCGACGGGGTCATAGGTCCAGCGCGTCATGGCCGACAGCCAGAACTTTCCGTCAAAATAGGCTAGGCTAGGTGCCCAGGCCCCTATTTCGAATGTGTCAGATGTCGATTGTCAAGGTGTGAACAAAAGGAGTTCTCACCTGCCCCGGTGGGTGTCCCATAGAGCTGAAGCTGCTCAGGTCTTGTCAGAGCATGAGATTTGAGTTTCCAGTTGGACAAGTCCTTGCCTAGAAAACATTAGATGAAATCAAAGCCAGATAGTGTATGGGCTCGTACTGTGATAAATAGGAATACCAGGCCAGTATTCGAAAGATGAAGTGGCGATGTAGTAGTCATGGCCAACACGAAGGATGGCTGCATCTGGATTCCATCCTGAAATGATTGGGTTCCAGATAGCTTCAGCCGATGAGGTGAAGAGACACCAACTCCAGAGCGCGTAGGCCAGGCGAGACATGGTGAATGGCATGTGCACAAAAGCCACAGATGGTACTGGACAAAGACGTCGGCCTTGCCACGAGTAAATAAACCCAGATAAGCTAGGTAGTAATACCACTGAATACCCCACACAAGTATAGTGGCGGGGACCGCGAGAGTTGTCGGCAAACCCCGAAAGAAAATAGCAGGGAAGACACCACACAACGTTTCGGGAAATTCCACCTTAATTATTCTCCAGCAGGCAAGTATTATGATTCCATACAGGGTAGGGTACTTGTTATGTTCTTCAACGTTGCAGCTAATTCCCTCTTTCTTAAAAGAGAATACTGATATAGGGTAGGATTCAGATTTGCCCCAGTGTGCCTCTTTATACGACGATTAGCTATTTCAGTTATCTATAATATCTTAAGTTTATGAGTTATATTTTAATTAGTCTTCCGTGCAGGTGCAGTATATTCTTACTAGCTAGAACTTGTCTTGTAATTGCGAGATTTTACGTTATGGTTCATCTGGCTCTCTTTTGGCGTTCTCTAATAAAATGAAATTGGCATTGGGGGCTTGGAAACGTCAGCTACGCTACGTCACGGTTTCCACCTGTACCCCTCTGTTAGCTAATCTAGTTCAGATCTTGTCTCCACCCCCACAGCTCTAGAAGCGTCACGTCTGTAACTTGGTCCAAAGCTTCTCCCACTACCGTATCGACTCGACAAATTGATAAAACTTGGTGGGTCTTGGTACCCTTGCTAGCCTCTATTCTCAGGCTCTTGATTTGCTAACCCGCAGTCGAGGCTCTTACTGGCAGCTCGCGAAGCGGCAGCGGCGTTGAACTTATGGGGCCATAACCAACCAATAACTCACGATCAGGGCTTGACTAGGGTGTTGAGACCTACCAGGTTTTATCAATTTGTCGAGTCGATACGGTATTTAAGCTGAGGCTTCCTCTAGTCATCTTTTTCAACCCAAGAGTTCTTTACCCTGAAGAAAAATTCTCGTGGCCGCCCCCATACTCTGGCCATCGAGGGGCTCCTTTGATTTCATGATGGTTCGGATCAAGATCATGGACAAGGAATATGAAAGATCGAGACATCAACTTTGAAAGCTCATAGTTTTCGTGGTGAGGACCGATCCAGTTGGAGTTCCTCGGTTCCTGGTTGGAAACGAAGAAGATTTCAGCATAGCGCGTGCTAGACACGGGAGCTTCTATGGCAACCAGTTCTTCCTTCTCACCCCATGGCGCCTGATCAAAACATGCGAGTAGACGGGCTGTCGGCGACGGCGGGACAAAGCGGTGAAGTATTGGGCTGTTGTACGACTTCCAGTATGGATGGTATGATCCCCTGCAATGGCTGTGCCGCGTTTGTACCGCTTTCTGTTCTGTTCGAAGCGCTCATCGCCCATATTGAAAGGACATCCTTGGGCCACGTCGTCTGGATAAAGTTGCATGAGGTTGCGGATGGTCTTAGCATCAAGTTCAGAGCCCATAGCGGACAGGCACTTGGCCACGTCCTCATCCGTGTTCAACGTTCCCCGCGGACCAAAGAAGGTGGCCGTTCCTTCGCCGGTGTTAGAGTCAATCAAGATTGCGGCCTTGACAACTTGATTCCGATTGAATGATTCCGAAGGAAGATGAGCAAGAAATTTGCTGTCTAGGACGGGGTGACGCTGAAGGGGGCGAACGCCTTGAAGAGAGTTTCGTGCTTGACATGATAGAGACATTGGAGGGAATCCTTGTGTTTGGAGCAGCCGACAGTTTCCATCACACTGTTGTAAATATCCTGATAGTCGCCTGATACATGTGCAGCTACGATAATGTCAGTACAGGGCCATGAGCAGAGAGGCGGATACTTACTCGTAGGACCTAGTACTGACCCGCTTTGCATGATGACGACTCTGAACAAGTTCTCTCTGCCCCTGCCAAAACCGACGAGGTGGTATCCCACGCAAAGGCTCCAACAGATTCTCCAGTAATGGTAACCTTCCGAGGGTCGCCGCCGAAGCCTTGGATGCTTTCTTGAATGCACCTCAGAGCTAGCCGCTGATCGCAGAGACCAATATTCAACGCTCCGTCCCTCTGCATTTCCTTGGAAGCAAGGAATCCCCATCACCGACACAATAGTTGATCGAAACGGCGATGATGGGTTTTCCAATGATGACCGGGGAATTAACAAGGTATGAGCTGTTGTAGCGAGGGTCAGCGCTGCCCCCAGCTGTGAATCATATTTCTCATGTTAGACCATACGTCTATCGAGGTTCGGTGATCTCGGCCTCCGCCGTAAATTCACACGTAAACGGAAAGTTCATCATGTGCACACACACTAGCGGGCAGCACGATATCAAGCATCAGGCAATCTTCATTAACTATTTATCAGTTAAGTTCTAATGGTATTCGTATGTTACTTATAGACTCACCCTCTCCCAAGTCTTATCCTTTGTTGAGCCCGGCATAGCCGGGATAAGTAACACCTTCTTCTCATGTTGATCCGGGACGGGGCAGATAGCCGGCCACAAAGCCCGAGAGCTAACCCGTGACTAGAATTCCCGGTCCTTGGGCGCCCCGAAGCCGAGAGAGTTTGCGGGGCCCCGGATTCTTGATGCAGAGATCATCGCCCCAGCTTCTCCGGCCATGGGCCGTGTCGTCGTATAACAGGGGAGACGTTGGCACTGAGATATAGTTCCATGGCCGTCATTGATTGTTAAGATGAACAACGTGATTTCTCCAATTTCTTTCATTTTCCGTCATAATGCATCCGCTCGCAACAGCTGGCTCGTTCACACCTGCTAATCTTCTCGATCCTTCTTCTATCACTTATGTTACTTCCCATCTCACGGACGATGGGAAGCTGACGCAGCACCTACCACATAACCATACTTGCACTATCGTAAGGATAGGTTATACGATGACAGCAGGAAATGCAAGCAATGTCTGATCGCCACGGAGCTAGCTCGACCCTTTCGATATCACGGGATTGGCCACCTCGCCCGATATTGCACATGTAGATTTCTGGTCACACTACACATACGGACCAGGTAGGTGCCCAAATCCTCACGATTCTAGTAGCCATATCCGACGAGAACTAATCCAGCCAAAGGTTTCAACCCAGACCCAGCATCCATTTCAACTGAAGGCGTTTCTGAGCCTGGGTTGAGCTGATACCATTGATTCAGTCAAGCTGAATGGGACACATCAACGTCTCGTCTGGCTCTCCTACGAGACAGACATCATCTCGGCTGTGAGATCATCTCCCCCCAATACACTCGAGGTTGAAGTCACAACTACTGGCCGAAAAGGCTCATTGGGAACGAAAAGCTCTCGCTAGAGAACAACTATGACTCGACCTAGCAATGGTCGGATGGGGCTACCAGGGGTCTGGAAGGCAGAGGATTCAACGATGGGGATAAGTTCGGAAACGACGGCACGGGTAGGCCTGGATAGAGGGTGACTTTGACTTCTTGAAAGCCTTGCGATGATACGTGCGCTTGCCGACGCAAAGAGTAAAGATGCAGCCACTATAACCTCGGCAGTTATGCACCAGCATGAGCCGGTGGGGTTCTTGTTTTAAGCCCTGGTCAGTCCCGTCGTGAGGTCTGTGAAGCGTTGCCAGATCTCATGATCAGCTGCCATGCCGTAATTGAGGAGCCATTCCCCAGCTAAATCCTCGCCACTCGCATCAAGAGAATAATCGATCCATGGTGAACCCAGCATTCACACATTGACCGTCGGAGCAAGCCCGAGAATTCCTCCGGTAACCTGCAAACCCCTGACACCATGCCCCCGCTCATTAACCTACCCCAGCTTACTTGGACGCATATGGAATGGTAGATGCAACCAAGGAACGCCACTGCGGGGACCCATGGGGTTGTGGCACGATGCCCCACATGTCGCAAGGACCTCACGAGAGACATTTCATCGTCTTGGCCTCGGACTTTGATCTCTCCCTCTCCCTCCCCCCTCCCTCACTGCATGGCCGTGTATCCAGAAGCCTCGAATACATACCCATACAACATGGCAAGCCCAAATGGCTCAATCGTTGATGAGCACGTACGAGGTGATGATGAAAATGCCTCAGGGAACGAACGACCACGCAAGATGGCACGCGTTAGCACCAGGGAAGAAGAGGGCCCTTCGTGCAGCTCTTGCAGGAGGAGGAAGACTAAATGCTCCAGAGACCAACCGTGTTCCAATTGTTCCAAGATTGGTACTCCTCTCCCACGCTCGAGCTTGGTTATTTGTTTCGGTGGACTGACTCATGGCCAGGCGCCAGCTGTGTCTATGACGGGGGTAAGATGAAGCCAGGGCTACGGACTGGTGCTGTTGAAAGCCTCAGTCAGAGGCTGAGTACGTCATTCTCAATCCTTAGCACTCTCTGGACAGTTGCCTGACATATCACTTCAGCCGCCCTCGAAAACATGTTTGTGGGACAGGGAATCATGTGGCAGCAAATGTTAAACGCCATGTCTGGCGGTAGCTTTCAACCTCAACTTAGCGAATCACTTCCTTCACCACCAATGGGATCACTGCAGGAGCAGTCCTCAGTGTTCAAACAACGGCTGTCCTTCCTGGCATCAGGGGATCCGGTTCAACTTCAGAGGAACAGCATATCGGCCTCAGCCACTGGGAAAGCCCCTGCGGTATCAGCCATCGAAAACACGGATCCATGTCTTTCCAATGCCGCCATGCCACCAGATGAGCTTGTAGACTCGTTGGTGGAAATATACTTTGAAACTGTGCACCCTTGGATTCCCATGCTGCACGTGCGGAATTTCAGGGCCGCTCTCGCATCACCTGAACAACGAGCCGACATGACGACGATTCTCCAGGCCATTGTATCTCTCTGCATTCGGTTTTCCGACGACCCCCTGCTTGAAGAGAATCCGCCGTTGAGGACTTGGTATGCAACGAGATGCAGACAGGCAGTCATCTTGAAGAGCATGGAGACATTCTCTGTTCGAAATGTTCAAGCTCTCATCATTTGCGCCTTCGATACTATCGGTAGTGGACACGGTCCATCTACATGGTCCATGGTTGGAAGCATGGCACGGACCGTGGAGCAGTTGCGTTTGAGCAAAGAGGAGAGCGATGTCTCTGAGAGTGCTTCAGCGGGTAGGAGTCTCATGAACAGAATGACGTTCCTCCCTCCCTGCAACGGCTGGCAAGAAGCTGAGGAGAGGCGGCGCGTCTTCTGGAATGTCTTCTTGATGGATAGGTTCTGCAGCATCAGCACTGGATGGAACCCTTGCCTCACCAGTGCTGATTTCCATCGAAGACTACCATGTGAAGGAGCTATCTGGGAAGAAAGCGAACAACTTCTAATACCTACCCCGTTCTTTGGCACTCTGGACCAGATGCAACATCCAGAAGCTCTTCCCGAACTTCACATGGAGAGAGAGGAAGAACAGAACTCTTTGGGCGGCTTTGCATATTGCATAGAAGCCACCGAGAACCTCAGGCTGGTCATCTTCTTCTTTCTTCAGCACGAGGTCGATTTTGGCAACTCTCGTGATATTCAAAAGTGGCTCATCAGATTTAAGCAACTGGACCTCCGCCTAATGCAGTAAGTCGAGACAGCATCAGCTTGGTTGATACAGTTCCTAACATAGAATACAGATGGAAAGCCCTCCTCCCTGAAACATGGAGGGAGGCCTGCCTAGTTAATGACGATGGCAACCTTGACCCCAACTTGGTATTGGCCCACATCACTCACAACACTGCTGTTGTTCTCCTCCACCAAGGCTTGGCCTATCCGTCCTCAGAGTGGAAATCAATACCAGCCAAGCTCCCATCTGCTTCAAGTGCCGAGACCTGCCTGGCAGCGACGGAGGAAGTATCTCGTATCACTACGAGGTTCCTCCCAACATCACCCGTCCTGGCAAACCCACAATTTGCATTCTGCCTGTTCGTATGCGGCCGGGCGTTGCTGACACATGCCGTCTTCCAAGAGAAGCCGATATCTCATGTGTTTGATTCCATCTTGCAAAGCCTCGGTGAAATCTCTAAGCGGTGGAATGGCAGACACGCAAGCGCAAGTTCCAACTTGGCGTCAAAATTCAAATCACGTCTCCTACAGGCTCGTCAGGATGGCTATCACGGCGCTGCAAGTATTCGTGAAGAGGCGTTCTCCGACAAGAAATATCCAAATTGCGAACAAGAAGACAATTCACCGAGCAGCTTGGCATATTCTCACGCCACGGCTTTTCAACTTGGTCTTGACGCCAACACTACCATGGCATTCAAGCCGGCATCAAAAAGCTCCCCAGACAGTGTATCTTTGGCATTCCCACCTTTACCTGGGTCTCTACAGGATGCATTCCTAACTCAGCCAAGCCATGGGATGCAACAAGTCATGGATTCTTCCGGACAAGATACTATTTCTGTGGCGGATTGCTTCACAGACCCCTCCCTCATGGCCGACCCCTGTCCATACCCTTTTCTGGATCAGACCATTATACCCAGCGATAGGGTGACGTCTCTGAGGGGCTTCATGCCTCAGTGAAAGAGCTTATGAACAGGAACAGTATTGCATGTTTATGCATCTCATATTTTGAGTCATTGGGTTGCCGTCCTTCGTCTCTGCTTTTCTTCATGGCATTGCTATGCGTAATTGGTGCTCCAACAAACAATTATCCCAGCTAGCGGTTAATCTTTCACACCCAGGGTAAAGGCCCCTGACTTCAAAAAAATTGTCCATAGCTGCCTATAAATACCCAAGCCTTTGTTTCGTCATGAGCCTTGATCACTATTTCGAGCACCCTGAAACCCGTGATATGTTGTTTTAAACACTTTATTCGCTATTCAACTCGACCTACGCAACAACATGTCGTTTGTCCGCCATCACCCTATCCCATGTGGCGCTACCTTTTCCTTCACTTCTCAGAAAGCACCAAAACCTTGACCTGGTCCACCTCAATACCTTTCAATGCTATTGTGCCGCCCAGTTTCCCAAGGCTCTTCTTCGCCCACACATCGCGAATATGCAGCTGACGGTGTGCTTCCCTCAGGCCTGGCACCTTCTCAACCGGTAACGAGATATCCAGCGGTTCTTTTCCATAGTTCTGGACCAAAATAACGTGTCGAGACTTTCCAGACTGCAAGGGTCCCACCCACACTTGATACTCGCCTTCTCGTGACAAGCTCGGGATATAGTTGGCCGCAACGCCTAGTTTGTCTTGGTTTAGAGCAATGATCTCCTTGTTTTTCAGGATCTCGAGAGATGAATCCCGAATCTTGGTGACGTCAGCACCAATGATGAGAGGCGACTTCAGGGCCGCCCAGAATGAAAAGTGCGTCTCTTCCTGGTGCCTTGTCATGCTTCCAACGCCGACTTCGAGCATATCCATATCCGCTATTAAGGGTAAGCAAGCGCTTCAAGTAGAGAAAAGCCACATTTGAACTTACCCCAAGATCCTGGCTTCTGGAACCTGGAAATCTCACGCATCTTGCGAATCATTGTCAAGACGCTAACGCCAGCGTAACCAGTGTTGAGGCAGTAGGCTGTTGCACAGCCATTTTTGTTATCTTCCCTGTACTTGCTGTGGATGTCTCCAGACATGCGGTAAGAGTCGCTGAACTGATCTGCCCAGAACCACGGGAATTGATGGCCCCACTCGCAAAGGGAGTAGAAGATGTCACGGCCCGTATCCTTCAGTGCGTGTGACATGCGAAGGAATCTTTCCTGGACTGACAACGTGTTGGCTTGAAAGCCTCCGCAGTTGTCGTACTTAAGGTAATCTATTCCCCACGCGGCGTACTGAGAGGCATCGAGCTCCTCATAACCGTAGCTTCCGGGGGCAAAGTCGCAACCGTAGATGCCGGCGTCACTACTGGAGGGTCAAATGGTGCACTGATCGAACGAACGGTCACTGGTTCAATGGGTGCTCACCTGTAAATGCCAACTTTCAGACCCAATTTGTGAATGTAATCGGCCACAGGCTTAATACCACCGGGGAACCTGGTGAGATTCACCTGCTGGCGACCTTCCTTGTCCCGCTCGAGAGTTTGCCATCCAGCATCCATGAGGACATAGTTATAGCCCAAGGAAGCCAGTCCAGACTTGACAATTCTGTCAGCAGTGGATTCAATGATGCTTTCATTGATGATGGCCTTCAAGCTGTTCCAAGAATTCCATCCTGGGCGAATGTTTAGTTGATGTACAAACGCCTGGGGGGGAGGACACTCAGGGGCTTACCCATCTGTGGCTTGGCGGCCAACCCTTGGGCGGATACGCCGGATACGAGGGCCAAAGGGACAAGGTTGAGCTTCATGATGAGGATTTGGTCAATCGAATGGACATGCCCACAAACTCGTAACACTCGATGATTGGAACAATGAAATGTTTTCTTATAATATGATTGGGGAAAAGTGTAGTAACATCATCTGTCCGGGCATCGGGACAATCCAAGGTCATGTTCCGAACCCCGTATCGGAGTCGGACCGGTCTTTGACCCTGAATGCCAGGCCCAAGAGGAAGAAGGATATTTCAAGTCCATGTAACGCTCCCCTCCACTCTCAGAATTGCTAGAATAGACGCCAATATTTGGAGTGTTGCCATTCTATGTTTCCATTGACAGAATGAGATTCTCCTCTATCTTCCTTGCGGCTCTGACGGCATCGACATCCCTTTGCGAGATTATCGATCGCCAGCCACTCAGCTTCGCTCCGGTACCTGATAATACCTACGTTGCCCCAGCATCAGATACCCTCCTAGACTTCATACAATCACGAGAGGACCTATCCATCTTATCGTCGACACTCGACCAGCTAGGGGGTTTGTCTTAAAAGTAGCCTCGAATTACCAGCGTCGCTGACCTGTATAGGATTTGCGCAAGCTCTAAACACCTCGGCAACATGGCAATACACCTTTTTTGCGCCATAAAACGAGGCCTTCAACAACACTGGGGAGTACTTTGAGACCTTTGCCAAGACGGCCAAGGGGAAGTGGTGGCTCGGAAATCTGATTCAGCATCATTACGTTCCAAACGCCAAGCTCAAGACGACTGACTTCACCTCAACCAAGATCCGACTGCAAACCAGCACGTACCTCTACGTCAGTGCCAGGAAGACTAATGAGGACTTAGTGCTCAACAGCGTTGCCACAGTCACGGAAGGGGACCTCCCTGTGACCAACGTACGTATCCCTCTTTATGAATACAGAAACATGGGACTGATCCTCTTTAGGGTATTGTTCACATCATTGATCATATCTTAGACCCATCTGCTCAGATTTTTGAGTCAGATTTGCCACAAGTAAAGCAAGGTTTCATTCCTGGGAGCTGCTCAAATCCACTACTGCCATATTGTTGAAGAAAAAGGCGTAATCACGCTAAGATGCTGAAGTAGTTAGTCTAAAGAGGAGCTATTGGCCGTTTGAGCGGGAGAACCATCCTTCATATTGCCATCGAATAGTACACAAGCCTGAATTCCGATGAGCTTCGATATCTTCATTCATTTTCCAGTTGTATTTGCAAGCCTCAAGACCTGTCCGTCTTCTTACTCTCGCACGTTGCGTGACATGGTAGCATTTATGGTTGCATCCACGTGCCCGTGTAGCCGTTGAATAGCTTCTGACTGGTTGCCCCGAATGACATCTTCAAAAGACGATAAGAAAAGCAGACATTAATACAAGTCTGTATTAAGAGCTTATTGGAGTACTAAGTAACTAGGACAAATGTGCATTGATACTATATAAAAGTTTCCATATCGGCTTCATGCAATGGCAAAATCTTGTAACAGTTACTTTCGTAGAAGTTGACAATACAATCTTCAAGACCAGTTAGTAGAGGTCAATGTGTCAATAAGGATCTAGGGCTACACCACGGCACATGATGGTGATTTCTTTCGAGGTTCTGATTAAGCTAGCTATTGGATCGAACGAGCTGTTGCTCCGCCAACTTGCCCAATTGCTTGGCGCGACTTCAATCCACGTCTGACCGCACATCCAACCCTATCCACGCATCGTTTGACCATACAACTCATTCGATCTCTTCATCATCTGTTCCATTGCCTTTCTCATCACCTGTCCACACCTCATACTCTGCCCCTACTCCTACATCATTGGGCCACATTTCGTCGAGAATCTGCCAGATTCGTCGGCGATTGGTAAACCCAGGGGGGACATTTAGTTCGACCTTTTCGTAACTCCACACAAAGCCGTTCCCCCACTCATACGTATGGGGATCTGGGGGTTGTGCAGGACTTAAAACCTGCCGAGTGATCTTTTCCCAGTTCCACTCCTCTGTTTCAGACGGCTCAGACCAAGTCCTTTCCAGTATTAGTTCTGTATCGATATCCCAGAGGAAAGGGATTTGAAAGAATATCTGCTTCCATAGGGACTGAGGCATTATGTAATTGCAATCGAGAGAAATATTGCCCTTCTGGAACCAGGACATAAGATTATTCTTAATCTCTGGTGGTAGCGCCGTGAGACGGCCCTTGAAGTCTTGCGTAAACTTGCTCTGTGGCAAAGGACTGGTGGCTGGACTGATTGGCTCGAGATTCGAGAGCAGTTGAGTCGTCAAGTCAGGAATGTTAACGGGGTCATGATCCCACTGTTCAAGACTAATTAGTTACTGGTGAGGGTTTGGTGGGATAAAAATTACCCATCCATCCCATTCGTCTCCATATCTCACTATGCAGGTATAGGGAACGAAGTAACGGCTGGTTCCAAAGGATAGTGGTTGACCTGGTTGGGATTCTGGTATGTGAGGGAGGAAGTTGCTTGAGCAATGAGACCATAGCGAAGGGTCATATCGAGCACAGCGGCGTTCGAGTGTCATCCAGAGATCTCCGATCGCACGGACTTGAGAGTTGAATTCACAGGCTGGATGTATCCCAATGAATAACTTCTTGGGAGCAAGCTGTGCCAACATGTCGTCGGAATCGTCGAGTTCGTACTCGAACTAAGGCTTCACTTGTCGTCCATCAGGAAGAAGCTCCAGCCCCCCGGGATAGGCGCATGATGTAGCATGAATGCGACGAACCGCACTATCAGCCAGGTCCAGGGACCGAGGTTAATGATCAGGCCAATGTGGACCAGATAGACAGATGACCTCGCTTTGCCAATCGGGTGGGAATAACCAATGGAGATAGATGCCGCAGATGGTGCAGATTGAAAAGTCGGGATTATACGCCATAGTTGCCTGCAGCGAATGAAGGATAGAAGCGGGGTGGGAGGGAGGAGAGCAAGGAACTACCTGAGATGATGGAGGATTGCCAAGGAAAGAAAAAAAAAACCCAGAATAATAAGGAGGGAGGTTGCAAGCCTAGGTGATGCACGGGCGGATGAGACGACTGTACTTTACGCCCCACAAAGATGCTTCGGCAGTGACTCAAGCTGGACCCACTCAAGAGATGAGGTTCATGTCATGATAATGAGCAGGGATAACTTCAGTAGATGCAGTAATCATGTTGCCTGCGAGATCTAACTGGCTATCATGTTGCTTCCTTGGCGGAGTGTTTGAGACGGTAAATGGAGAAGAAGGGAGATGCCTACTTTTTCCCGGCGGGCAGCATGGTGGCCCTCAACACATCGCAGGAGGGACTAGCCTTCTATACGGTTTAGAGGGCGCGGAAATAGAATAATAGATAATATCAGCTTCTTGTGAGGTTATTTCTTATATATCCCTTATAACTTAATAGGTCCTGAGCTCAGAACTTCGCCTCCAACTTGTCCATAACCTCCAAACGTGGCTCGACAGCATACAATTGGACTGGCGCCCTGCCCGTCACTGGCTCTGCTTGTCGGCTTCGTAAGGATCAGCCTTGCCCAGAGTCTCTCCGCCTCTCCCTGAAACGGAGGAGGAATGAACCCATTGACCCGCCACAGGTTCCTTTTTGTCTTGTCCATGTGGTACTCATAGTCGTAACCCTTATCGGCCATATGTGGCTTCAAAGCCTTTTCAATACTCTCTGTGCACTTGTGGTGCGTCTCGGGAGTATTTTCCATGTGGATGGCAATGTGGTCTATCGAGATTCGAGCGAAGGGCTTTTCAGGGACGCTTCAACCTTTCAAAAAGGTGCCGGTTGGCATAGGAATGAAGTTGACGGCTGCATAGAAGGCGGGCAGTATTGTGTTCTTTGTTATAGCTGAACCCCAGCCCTTGATGGGATAACCGCGTAAAACAGATCAAGCCGATTCGTGTGTAGAATGCCGTGATATCTTTGACCAATGCTTGCTTGGATTCATTTTCAAGGAAGATATCAGGGACATGGGGGGATGGTAGATGAGCCAGAGAGGCATGCTGAGAGATGTGTGCGCTAATTATAGAAAAGGTTTGTGTTGGACGAGATGTCTCTGAGCCAAGTAGTCAGAGTTGGATAGAACGAGAGGAAATAAACACAAAGTAATAAGTAAGATATGCGACATTTCCTTGTCCTGGTCTGCAGGATTAGACCTCTACCTAACATCACATCTTAATAACAACCTTGCCGACGTGTTTCCCAGAATACAGATATTCGAAGGCAGCCTTTGATTCCTGGAAGGTAAAGACTCTGTCGATGATTGGTGCAAGGCTTACTCTTTTTTCCTCCAAAAATTCGTTCATACGCTGATAGTCCAGCTTCGAGCCCGTTGCGATGCCCCTATATCAAAGTGTCAGAGCGACAATCGGAAAATACTTCATCATATGTCTGGTGGCCCATCTTACTTTAGTTTCGCGGATTTACCCATCAAAGCCATGATGGCGCTTGGTTCCCAGTCACCTCCCGTTCCGTCCAGAAAGCCAATAAGGGACACGGTGCCACCCCTCTGGCGCAGGAATCCAATGTCCTCTGGGATGGATCCAGGGCCCGTGTTGTTGACGACGAAATCCACGCCCTTTCCATCAGTGGCCTTGAGAATCTCCACCTTTTGGTTGGTGGTTGATTTATAGTTGATGCCGTGAATCCCTGGACCTAGCTTCTTGATGGCCTCAAGCTTCTCATCGGAAGACGAAGTGATGATGGGTTTGATACCGCAGGCGATACAAAGGAGAAGGGCGAACAAGCTGACACCTCCGGTGCCTACTTCCGCTTATTAGAGGCGGGTCTAACGTGTGTGGAGATGAAGAAGAGCTGATTTTAGACGGAGAGAGTGGAGGAAAGGGACAGGGGACTCGCCTTGCAACAGGGCAGCAGCATCTTTGCGTGCTGACGTGGGAGTATCCAGAGCCGACCATGCGGTGACTCCAGCGCAACTGAGCGTGGATGCCTATTCATTGTCAGGTATTTGGGGGAAAGATCCATCACATAGTTAATTCTCCTACGCACCTCTTCCCACGTCAAGTGCTTCGGTAGGTGGACGAGCAATTTTTCTTGAAAGACGGCATATTCTCGTAGGACACCGGCGATTTCTCCTCCAAGGGCACTACTCGGCTCGTCTTCATGTCCCGTAATGTTGCTGACGTCAAAAACAGGAGCAACCCGGTCTCCAACTGTGAAGTCTTGTACAGCTGATCCAACGGCGATGACCTCGGCCGCGCAGTCTGAGCAAGGGATGCCTTCTTGCTGAACTTCTAACGGGTATATGCCGTGCAACATGGCCACGTCGCGGAAGTTCAACGACACAGCGTTGATCTTGACGAGCACTTCGTGAGAGTCAAGCTCATTAGGCACAGGCAGGGCCTCGGATGACTGTTCGATGGTTCTGGGAAGAGAGCCATCGGTGCGCCTGAAGACTAAAGTGGTGGTGGGGAATGGCATCATGAGGAATGATTAATTGGGGCTAATAGGAATGGGTGTAAAGACAAGAAACGAGTTCGAGAGGCCCCAATACTCAGAGCCGGCCCTTTTTAATAAAAGTGTTTTCCTGAAAATTATTAAGGATAACGTTAATGTCCTTGAGGTAGATCTATTTTGGCCGCGCCACCCCACTCAAAGTCCGCAACCTTTCAACCAATAGTATTGGTAGTAGTCATAAAAGCAGGCGACGCAGAACAGAACATCCATTCTCCTTCACCCGTCGATGTACCATCCTGCCCGTTAAGAAGCTCATGAATGTCATGCAACTCGGCGCGAGGATCTGGTCGCCAGCGAATACATCTATTACGTGATCTCATCGCAGTCTAGTGGCCGGAAACAAGGTGAGGATTAGCCAGAGTATGAAACATATATTGTGAGTTCACTCTAGTTCGAGCTTGCATCAAGGGCCGAATTGTTCGATTGTGCAGACATGGACGGCGGGATGACTCAAGCAACAGTCTCTTCTGAAGACCAGAGAATGCCTGAACTTCAGTCTCAAGGCAAAGAGTGGGAAGTCGATACTACCAAGTAAATCTAGGGACCCACAACAGGCCACTAATTAGACCATTTCAGGTTTAGTGTGCGGCCAAGATGAGCTGCGGGTTACTAATCTTGCGGACTTCTCTCGTCATTATTAATCCCACATCGAAACCACATTCCATCTCCGCAACTTAAGAGCCTAGCAGATTAGGCAAACATTTCATCACTTAGTATGGTCTCAAGTAAACCTGCACCGTCCCTCCTTGCCGTATACCGATGCGCCCATGCCTACTTTTTCCCTCCTAGTAACACGTTGACTTTCAGCACATCGCAGGGGCTAGCTGTGGAGGTTTTCGGTCACAGCATTGTACTTGGTGGGTCGGTTCAAAGCCACGATAAGGACCTTGGTTGCTGTGGGCGAGTTGGTAGGGACATTGGAGACTGAGATATCTCTCAATGAGAGAGAATGGTACGAGCCGGGGGAAGTAGACGACGCCATCTTGATAGCATTGTTTCGATTAATGCTTGGAGGTCGAGTTAGACGCGGAGAATATATACTTGTAGTATAACCTCGAATGCACATGATAGACGGGATAGTACATAAAATCGCCGAAAGCCTTTGATCGATCAAAGTATAGAAGGAAGTGCATCCTAGACTCAATGTCGAGAGCCTCTACCTTTGATGGGCGATATGCGGCTGGGGTTGGCTGAGACAGCGAGACCCACGTATGGCCGAGGTCATCCGGGCTACCCTACAAGTCCCAAGACAGTTCTGCTCTATCTTCCTGTCCAAAAGACTATATAACTCTGGTTCTTAGAACTGGCTAAGTAATTTAGTCGTCTACATCGGGTTTTTATGCTGTTGGGTCTTTATTAGTATGTCTTTTGATATTCTGGCCGTTAACTCCTGTTGAAACATCATCTATACCATGTGGGAGCGAATGTTCTGAGAGAGATTTGCTCTTCGATTTAGGGGATAATTAAAGACGGTGAGTAGAAAAATACAACTATGAATCCATAGAGTAATTTGTAGGCTATTATGATGTATAGATTGGGGACTTATGGGCCTCGCGCGTGAGCATAGGTTTGCAAAACACGCTTAACTACCTAACCTCTAGAGGATGTTCACTCTTGGCAGACGCTTGCAAACAACAAACTTCGGGCAGCGGCTTCTGGCGCAACCAGTGCTGTCTACTAGATGATGGCGGAGGACCTCATAAAGTTGTCCCAGTCAATTGCGTATGTACCCCTGAATCTCGTGGTACTATCCAACTAACGGCCTAGTAGAGTTCTTAGCCTTGGTCCGCCAATGCAAGTCCACCTGGTTGAATTGACATCATCGAGGTCATCGTCAAGCCAACTGGCAAAGCATAACTTGGCATTCATGCTAGCCCTGGATGGGATGCGAAAGTCACATGTCTCCGCCGACGCGGCGTACAAGCTGTTCGACGGCGCGAAAAGCATGGTCGAAAAGACTCGACAAGAAGGTGAGGACGTTTCACGAGACCCAACAGCTTTGCCTGAGAGGCAGGGAATTAAGAGTATGCAATGGCTCGATGGTTCTGATGGCTATGATTTTGCCTCGACCGGTATTTATTGGGCGTTTTGGACAACATTCGCAACCTTCATACTAGATGGTTTTTCAGGGGATTCTTCCTAGGTCTGTCTGGTCTTGGTATATGATAGGATGGCTATGATACTGTTTTTAGCCCGGAGACAATTACCTAGCTCGGAAGAAGCACTGTTAATAAAAAGGGATTTATATCTCCACAACGTCCGCCGGACTTTATGTCTTTGGTGGTGATTCTAGAAAAGTCCGATGATCGCCCCCAAGACCTCGGGACTTTGGGACCAAGTGGAAACCCTACGGAGTCGGCCCACCAATTTAGACCGACACGTCAATTCGAAACCGGAGATATTACCTTCAAGGGTTACGTCGCCGGTAAAAGTGATGAGGCTCTTCTTGTTGAAGGTAGCTTTGAAATGGCACTGACCAATGCATTCACAATGGGCCGAGGCATCTAGAAAGGTTTGATCCAGGGGTTTTATCTCGTGTAGCGTAGCATAAAAGAGTGCGTCAACAACGAATCTTTTCCCCTTTCAAACCACAGTAAACATCATGGTCGAGACAGTCGAGATTCCAACGCCTTCGGGCTTGCCTCTCCTAGGCAACATTAAATCAATTGACGCCGAGTTCCCATTAGGGTCTATGGTGTCGCTTGCTGAGCAGCATGGTGAGGTTACACTTGTAAAAGACGTGTGCATAATCAACTAACCATTTATTGCAAGGCGAAATCTACCGTCTCAGGTTCCCCGGTCGAACTGTCGTCATCGTCTCTACGCAAGCTTTAGTCAACGAGACGTGCAACGAGAAACGGTTCAAGAAGTGTGTCAATTCGGCACTCACTGTAAGTCGGGATTTGTTCTCAAGACCCGAGACTGAAACTGATGGCGTGGCAGGAAATTCGAGAGGGAGTTCATGATGGACTCTTCACTGTGAGCACCGAACACGGCGGTAGTCATGGAGCACATTCTAACATCACCGCAGGCGAAGCTCGGAGAGGAGAACTGGGGCATCGCTCATAGAGTCCTTATGCCAGCTTTTGGTCCATTGTCGATCCAGCGCATGTTTGACGAAATGCACGACATCGCCTCCCAGCTGGCTCTTAAGTGGGCGCGATACGGACCCGATTCTCCCATCATGGTAACAGATGATTTCACACGCCTAACTCTTGACACATTGGCCTTGTGCTCCATGGGCTACAGATTCAACAGCTACTATTCCCCAGTCCTGCACCCCTTTATTGAAGCCATGGGCGATTTTCTCACAGAGGCTGGAGAAAAACCGAGAAGACTGCCTCTACCCGGAATCGTGTACCGCGAGCGTGACCTAAAGTACCAACAGGACATCGAAACCATGAGAACCACCGCCAAGGAAGTTCTTGACGCCCGAAAAGCAGGCGGAGGCACGCGAAAGGATCTTTTGACGGCAATGCTAGAGGGTGTTGATACGAAAACCGGCAAGAAGATGACTGACGAGAGTATTATGGACAACTTGATTACCTTCCTGATTGCAGGGCATGAAACCACCTCAGGACTTCTTTCGTTCGCCTTCTATCAGCTCCTCACCCACCCAGATGCATACCAGCTTGCTCAGAAAGAGGTGGATGAAGTCGTTGGCAAAGGACCCATCCAAGTTGCACACCTCGCTAAGCTCCCATATCTAAACGGTGTCCTGAGAGAAACCCTGCGTCTCAATGCCACCATTCCTCTCTTTACTGTCGAACCTTTGGAAGATACCCTGCTCGGGGGCAAGTATCCCGTCAAGGCTGGAGAAGTCATCCTCAACCTCCTCGCCAAGTCACAACTGGATCCCGCCGTGTTCGGCAACGACGCAAACGAATTT
Source organism: Fusarium piperis (assembly GCA_027886205.1). NCBI lineage: Eukaryota > Fungi > Ascomycota > Sordariomycetes > Hypocreales > Nectriaceae > Fusarium > Fusarium piperis. Next base: position 110,818 of record RZGM01000086.1, read on the forward strand.
AAACCGGAACGCATGTTTAATGAAAATTTTTCCAGGTTAAACAAGGAATTCCCAAACTCGTGGAAACCCTTTGGAAATGGCATGAGAGCTTGTATCGGAAGGCCTTTTGCCTGGCAGGAAGCTCTGCTCGTCATGGCCATGCTCTTGCAGAATTTCAACTTTGTTCTTGACCCTAGCTATGAGCTCGGCTTCAAGCAGACATTGACGATCAAACCTAAAGACATGCACATGCGGGCGATTCTGAGGGATAACCTTACACCAACGACTCTTGAACGCCGTCTAGCCGGTTTGCCTGTTTCGGCAATGGAGGAAGCGAATGGGACAAACGGCAAGTGTGTTGATCTTAAAGACGGTGTCCCTATGACTGTCTTGTACGGATCTAATAGTGGAACATGTGAGTCTTTGGCGCAAAGAGTGGCGACTGATGCTGCAGAGCATGGCTTCCACGTCACTAAGATTGACTGTCTCGACACGGCAAATGGAAACTTGCCCTCCGATCAGCCTGTTGTCATCATCACAGCGTCATACGAAGGCCAGCCTCCCGACAATGCCGGACATTTTGTTGCCTGGCTCGAGGAGTTTGACCAACAGACCAAGCCCCTCAAGGATGTCTCGTATGCTGTCTTTGGCTGTGGCCACAAGGATTGGGTTCGGACATTCCACCGCATTCCCAAGCTTGTGGATGGCACTCTGGAACAGCTCGGCGCTACTCAGCTTGTCGACATAGGCCTTACCGATGCATCTGAGAACATGGTCTTCAGTGATTTTGAGACATGGGAAGATGAGATTTTGTGGCCTGCTCTTGAGGCGCGTTACAATCCTGAGTCTCGCAGGGCTTCTACCGACAAGGGTTTGAAGGTCAAGAGCTCGAACTTTAGGACTCTTACCCTCCGTCAAGATGTCAAAGAGGCGACAGTTATCTCAAGCAAGACTCTCACGAGCAGCACTGATGTCAAGTCCAAGAAGAAGCATATTGAGGTGCAATTACCTGAAGGCACTCAGTACACCGCTGGAGACTACCTTGCTGTTCTACCCATTAATCCGCAAGAAGTTGTTCGCCGGGCATTGAGGAGACTCAAACTTGCAATGGATGCTCACTTGGAAATTTCGAGCAGTACGCCAACCGTACTCCCCACGGACACGTCTGTATCAGCGCTAGATGTGTTGAGCTCTTACGTTGAGCTTTCTCAGCCGGCCACGAAGAGGGTGAGTAAAGGACAGAAAGAGACACATGTGAGAGAAACCTAACTAATTGTGAAAGAACCTTCTTGCCATCGCTGAAGCTGCATCTGATGCAGAGACTAAAGCTGCTCTGACCTCCTTATCCGAGGAAGCGTACGTTGAAGAGATCAGCAACAAGCGTGTATCAGTCCTGGAAATTTTGGAACGGTATCCCTCTGTTGAATTGCCTATCGGAGACTTTTTGCAGATGCTGCCATCCATACGGATTCGACAATAGTAAGTGCTCCTTTCTCATTCCTCTCCGCCGCTTGCTGACTTGTGCTTTTTAGCTCCATCTCCTCGTCCCCGCTCTGGAACCAGTCTCACGCGACAATCACTTTCTCGGTCCTCAAAGGGCCAGCTCTATCGGGCCAAGGCACATACAACGGTGTTGCAACCTCTTATCTCGACTCTCTAGCTGATGTTGACACCCTGCAAGTAGCCATCCGCTCATCCCCTGCCGCTTTCAGCTTGCCATCAGACCCTAAACGGACTCCGATAATCTGCATCGCCGCTGGATCAGGGCTTGCACCGTTCAGGGGTTTCATCCAGCAACGAGCCATCATGATCGGATCGGGCCGTAAGCTCGCACCGGCCCTTCTCTACTTCGGTTGTCGCGCTCCTGACCAAGGTGATCTTTACCGCGACGAGTTCGACGAATGGGAGAAGCTCGGTGCAGTAGGCGTACGCCGAGCGTATAGCCGACATGGAGACGGGTGCAGATATGTCCAAGATCGTATCTGGGAAGACAAGGAAGCGTTTATTGAAAGCTGGGAGAAAGGGGCTACAGTGTATGTGTGTGGCTCAAGAGCGATGGCTGATTCGGTGAGAGAGGTCATGATTAGAATCAAGACCGAGATGGAGAAGAGATCCGGGGGCGAGATGGGCTTCGAGGAGGCGAAGAAGTGGTTTGATGAACAGAGGAACGTGAGATATGTCATGGACGTGTTTGATTAGGGCATAGGCGAGGAATCCAGTTAGGCATGGGCTAATTAGACTTTTGAAAGCGTATCTAGATATGAGACAGTATATTGTACCCTGAAACCAGGACGAAAAGTTATGTTGAAATTCGAGCATCCTAATCCGCATTTCTTTCATCAGTGACAACATTGGGCCAGGATGGTATTGCACTTGCATATTTGATACCTTGCAAGCTTGAATTGCGTCGCGATGGAGCCATCTGAAAGACTAATGAATTCTGGCATTATGAATAGTTAAATCAGCAATGAAGATAAATGATGAACGGGTGATTGCTTCTTGCACGCCTCCTTCACCAGTGCATCGGTCCACCGTTGCCAATAGAACTAACCGACCCCGTTTCCCTCTCATCCTTCTGCAAGTTGGCAGCTATTCAAGCACCCTCATTCAATACTTCTCGCTACCACCCGAAGGAATGGTCTGTGGAGCCGACTCCTGATCGACCTTGGCCTTGGAAGTACGGAATCGGAATCCCGCCTCGTTCCACCTTTTACCAAAGCAATATCCTGGATGCCAGATGGTCAAGGAGATGCATGCAAGCATGACCATGACTCCATCGAGGATCATGAACTCGATCTCTTGGTTCGCCAGCTTACCAGAGAAGCCCTCGCTTAGCTCGACGGATCGGAAGACGGTTCGAATAAACAGGCATGCGGTTGCGCCGAAGAGTGCTGTACTCGCCGTTAGCTGTCTGGGAGGAAAATGCAAGTTGGGGTTTGGTATGCATACCGAATAGGAAGAGCTTGAATCTCTTGTTATTGACAAGATCGGTGAACTCGGGGTTGTGAAGCTCTGGGTTCTTTCTGACGCGCCAGAAGAACTCAAGACTACAGGCGGAGAAGGCAAATAGGCAAGCGACCTGGGTCGAGAGGCCAGCGACAAGAATGTTTGTCCCCACATCGATCTACAAATGTCGAAGTGTCAGAGCGGCATTTTCAGAGCGACCTCCTAGTATCATACCATGTGCTGGTTAGTCACAGGCGTAGAGGCAGCAATGCCTCCGCCGACGGCCTGGACAACTAGACTGACAATGTCGCATCCCAAGAAGAAGGTCGTGTACGTTCGCGGCTTTATTCGGCTAATAGCTTCTCCGTGGACCACGACTAGTCGTCCAAGGGTCAGGTAGATGGCAGCGGCTATGAAGACAGGACCGATGGTAAGAGTGATGAGGTACCACAAGAAGTAGTCTCTGCTGAAGGGATTCCCGTTCAACAGTACTCGAGAGATGTACCCGAGCGTTTCGGTCGCCAAGCCGAGGCACATGGTGATCATGAAGATCCCCGTCTTGTGTCGAATCCCCAGATACAGCTGGCCGATTGCGAGGATGGCCATGACAGCCAGAAAGACGGCATTCCCGGCGACTGTCGGCCGGTACCGGACATAGCCCCAGTCTTTGACGGAGCAGGTGTCCAGAGTACAGACAAACCCTTCGATATAGCCTTCGGGCGCCGACATTTTGAATGGGTTTTCTCGAGATGTGTGGTTCGGGACGGGGTGGAGGAGTTAGTTGGCCTGGAAATAAAAGATCTCCTGAATGCTCGTATATAAAGCCATTCACAGTCAAAAGATGCAATATTTAAAGAGGGAAACAATGTTGGATGTTGGAGAAATTGCTAAAGGAGTTGAATAGTTTGTTGGTTGGTTGCTCTGTTAGGCGTTGTTGGTCGCAACCGAGTCACAGAGCAAGGCTCAGATCCTTCTTCGGCTTGGCTCCCTATGTTCCGGCCGTTCAATCCGAGACGGATTCTGCCGACCCGGCAAGCATTTGAGGTAAGAGAAAAGTTCGAAGAGTGTGTGACTTGGCCATCGCTATTGGTTGTCTAGGGATATTTGGCTAAATACCCCGTAAGAATCCCCCACTCTGCTCAGAGATTGCATCGCTTCCCCACGGGGGTCAGTCAAGAGCATGGATCGAGACCCTTGAGCTAATATTAGCCACGGATCGTCGTCCCGTGAAGCTTGTAGGGCTTGCCGCTCTTTGGCCGCAGTACTGTCCTGTGCCGCCCAGCGGAAGCGCTTCCGTGTAGACGCACGCGGCTCATTTGGCGAGATTATGCAGCGCGACTCATCTGACGCATGGTTGGAACCATAGTTGTCATCAATGAGGGCATTCACGGTCCCATGGCTTATGACATGGTTCGGAATGCTCGGGATCAACCTCGGTTGTCAGTACCACCTATCCCTCAAGGGATTCACAAGTTCCTTCAAGACATACAAGTGATGTCTGATAACTGCTTATCAACTTGATGCTAATGTAGAGATGTTCTTTAGTTTGGGTCGCGAAAGATCGCGACTAGCCTCATCAACCTCGCTATCAATCTTACCCCTTATCATCACAAGTGCTTTGTGAGGCACGGTTGAGGTCTGGGATCACGACTCCTTTGCATGTATCCCGTCGACTCGCGATCCTAAAGCTGACGTGTGGTCATCAAGCCTTGTCTTTACGCAAGGAGGCTTAGTTATCGGGGAGGGACGTTTGTGTTCACAATAGTGCGCGCTTACAGTTCTCCTAGACTGCGGAGTCAGGTTCGAATTCAACAAGAACATTGAGATCGCGGCGACTAGATGCTGATGATAGCGGGGCCTGGAGATAAGTATTGTCTAGTTGTATTTAATGGCAGTCTCCCCATGTAATATATATTATTCGTAAAATTATCGGTAGCCCAAACAGACCAAGGACCCTTATTCTTGCCTCTTGCCATATTTCTTTGTCAGATCTCGTTTCTCAACATCTCTTTTGTGTAGTTGTTGGTTTCAAACATGACCGAACTGAACCCGAGCCCAATTGCGCATCGTTGGGATTAGCATCCCGGACGTGGCGAGTGTGATGCCTGGGAAGCACCAGCAGCCTCATGTTATTCACCCAGCTCCTCTGGACTCCGTCTTCCAGTTGGGAATACCCCTTCACCCGAGAAATATTGGAAATGGCCCCGTGATGCCTACAACAATCAATGAAATGACCATCGACTGCTATCTAAGCAGCAACCCCGGCACCAAATGGGTTGCGTCCACCACCGTGCTCGAGACGGGCATCAGATTTGCCCGTATCCAAATTATGGTACTTAAAAAAACAGCTAAGGGTGAGCCCTAGGTGCCCGTCACCAACATCGCCGGAGGCTCTCTTCGAGGAATTAGCGAAGCTCCATTTAACGAGACCACGCTTCCATTCAATCGCAAGATGAGCTATGCCATGGAGTAGACACCTGATTTTGATCTTCTCCCTCCTCAGAAGTTGGATGGGCAGTCTCGATTAGTTGACTATCTTCAGCTTCTCGCCTTCAAGCAGGCAGCCACACATGAATATCTTGGGAGTGGGAGCCGGGACCGAGGGCAACCTCGCATTACCATTGATCCAAGCACTTGATCGACTTGAAAGTCTCTTGCTCGACCAATACTGTTACAGTGATGCTCACGGAGAGGCTTTCGACCAAGTCAGGACATTGCTTCAAAATTGGGGCGATCGTGTTAATGTCAAGACTTGGGATATTTGGATATGTCCAAGGATCCTCCTCGATAAGACTTTCAACAGGTGAGTACGGCCTCATCATCGCATCAGCCGGGTTTCCGGGAACCAGTTCTGTCGATGAGTGCCTGACAAACTGGCGAAGGTTTGTATCCCCTTATAGATGAGCTTCCTAGGGTCCCCATAGGTTTTACGACAACCTCACACGCCATGTCTTAGCATTTTCACTCTGCTCCTCCATAGTATGAATTTTAGCTGATGATTCTTCTTAAGAGGAGGTTTTTCAAGGGACACAGATTGTAATCCAATGACGGCATCAAAACTCTTCCCCCATGGCCGCCCCCTCGGTGTGGTCGTACTACCCTTGTCCATGCCCTCAATCAGCGGCCAAGATTAAAAGTGTGTTGCATCTTAGAATACGTCTAGTAAGCAGAACCAAAACCGGAAATCTTTTTGGAAGGATCACTTGAAACGCACCTCTTGTTTAGGTAATCGCCGTCTTGATGTCATTGTACAGGAATGATCATCCCGCCACCGCCTCGTTAGATCTGGGCTGTGGCACAGCCAAGGCAGCAAATGTAGTACATGCACCTATTGACCTAGGTAAGGCTATACGAAAAGATTAGGTCAGTAAACCGGCAGGCCATGCACGCTTGGCAGTGGCATGACAATTAGATCAGCGAGCACAGCCAGGTGAGCTGTTGAGATTGTCCTGTCTGTTCTTGGAGATGCAAAACTCCTCACCTCATTGGTCAGCATTGGCTGAAGATCAATCCTTCGACGGCTGAATGGGCGGATGGTCGTTGCCCGATGCAGTGGGACAGCCTTGGCCTGCTTAGGTCACTCATCTGAGGGTGACCATCCGCTTGATGATATCACAGCCAGTTCTCATGTACAAAAACCTCCAAAGGTGCCGTATTTCTTTATTTGACACATCGCCATAAACACTTAGTTCCGCCGTCTCTTTTATCCCTTCCTACACATCTATCAATATGCTCTTCATCACCCAACTCATGCTGGCTGCCACTGCTGGCGCTGCCGCCGTCAACCAGGTCGAGGTTCGCCAAGTCAAGGAGTTTCACATCTTCCACGCCCGCAGCCCTGCTGTCAATTCCCTTCTCAACTACACGCCCTACAAGCGCGACGAGGGCGCCCTCTTTGCCCGAGATGAGCGAGAAGAATGCCTCGCATCCGCCAGCTCCATCATCAACAGCGCACCCACCCCGGATCCCAAGCTCGAGAAATGGGCGTCCAGCAGCGTGAGCGGCAGTCCCTGCAGCATCACCGCCCCCGCGTCTCTCTCCAAAGAGCTCATGGAGTATATGACCAAGTTCATCGAGTGGGCCGACGACATCGAGGACGAAGCCTCTGAGTTCTTGGACGACTGCAGCACGTTCAATGGCGGCAGGGCTACGTTTTCTATCAAGACATGTTCTACCTCCCCCACCATCGTCTTCACTGCTTCGGACAAGACCGAGACGGTCAAGCTTGAGGCTTCTTCGACGGCTGACAAGGACAATGCTGCTGCTCCCCTCGATGTTGGTTTGGCTCCCGCCATTGCCGCCGCTGTCGGCGTGATTGGCGCTGTAATTGCTCTGTAAGCATGTTGATGCTTGTGTAGCAGTTTGGGTTTATGAAAGAAAGAGATTAGTAGGATACCTTGGGGGCCGGGTTGGAATTAGTATACCATAGCAATATCTATTTGTTTACTTCGCAGTAACGAAGTTGCTCAAGGACTTGCCCTTTTAATGCATATAATATCTTGTTTTCTGTAGCGTCGGTCATTAAATTCGAAGTATATGGTATTAATGTAGGTAAATTACCCAGTCTTAACTTATCTCTACGAAGTACGATGCAGAGTCTAGCTATTCTCGTCCCTACTGGAATAACCATATATAGGAAGTAAAAGAAAAAGTATTAAACTCTCTTTTAAATACTTCATTTCATTTTTGGGCAGAAGCAACCTGGCATACGCTTCACGGAATGACGTTTCCCAACCCAAAGATAGCAAGTCAGCAGCTATGCACTTACGTTTTCGTCATCCCCGAGTTCACAGCGTCAAGAATTGAAAACAACAGAACCTGGGATAATATAGTACCCAATCCAGTCTGTTCTCAGTCTTCAAAATACATGTAACTTGACACTCCTCAACATTACAGCCCCGTCACAGTTCGCTCGCTTTACATGCACCTCTACTCAAAAGAAGCCTACGCATTCTATCCAACTGGCTCTCTCGCTCTTTTATAGCTATATTCAAATATAATATTGTGGTCAGTTTGCTTGTTCATGCATGGACACTTGGAAGGGGTGACTCGTATACGAACCTGACCTTGGAAGCCTCCTCGTAACATCCTGTATTTGTATGGGCCAGCCCTGGTACAACAGATCCAAGGGTGTGATTAGTATGACTTTCCCATTCGTTATCTTTTCATATACTGCATTGACATCAATGCCAGTCTCGAGGAGAACGCCTGTACTTTCGATGAAACCCCACCTAACCAATTCGTGAAGGAGAGGCATGTCATTTGGCTCGGGCTTTATTTGAACTGCTTGCTTCAGGCCCGGAAGAGCGTACGTTCGCATGATGCCTGCTAGGTCAATATCTCTCGCAATTGCCCACCTCGGGGCGGCTAGATTGCGCAAGACTGGGAACTGTCGACCATTTTGCCTCGGGCCACATTTGGTCGGCACATCATTGATCATGGCACCATTTTCCAATAGAACCTCAACAGCACCAATATGATGTCCCTCGGCCAATGCGAGAATGGGCGATATGCCCTTGTTCGAACGAGCATCCATCCGCGCTCCATGAGACAACAGAAGATGTATCACTTGTCGTTGGAGGGCTTTGCAGAATTTGTAGTCCTCAGTCTCGAGTTCCACCTCTGCATAGGATTCTCCGAGGTCCATTATCGCGGTCTGTCCACCGCTTCCGGTAATGTTCACATCGGCGCCGGCTCGGAGAAGGGCCTCCGCAACTTGCACGTTGGCCATATACACAGCGAGCATGAGGGCAGTGCAAGTGGTGTCTGGCCCCCATCCTCGATAATCCCACGCGAGACACAATGAGTTGATTTCAAAACCGAAAGCCAGTAGCGCTTGAATGGTGGTTTCCAGCTTCGAATGACGAGTGACCGGGCAACCCCGCATTACAGGGCAATATACCTGTGAGATATTGCTGATCCATCGAAAATCACCGGCAAGTAGATGGTGCAGGACACCAATTCCGTTGGAGCTTGCACGTGTGTCTGGCGAAGCATACTCGAGTAAAAGGGACACCATGCCAGCATCCCAGTTTTGAACAGCCAGATCCAAGGCAGTACAGCCGTCTTTTGGGCCAAGGATAGGAGTTTCAACGAAGCAATCATCCATTGAGTTAGGTTGAACAGACGGCGGCACGCCAGAAAAAATGTACTGTCTGATACCGTTCGGCAGCCACGGATCAGCACCATGTCTCAAAAGAGCTCTCACAGCTTCCGAACAAGAGAACTCGACTGCCCAATGCAGTGCACTTCCCGCCGGAAATCTGTAGGGGTAGTAGCGCATCTGGTGGTTGTGGTTGCTCTTGACATCAATTAAAGCGCCGTTTCTGATTAGTCCATCCGCCACTTGGTTAATATCCTCTGGATTGAACACGAATAGCCAGTGCAGACAGGATGGCCCGTCTCCTCCGAGACGAAGACTCGGATCAGCACCAAGGTCCAAGAGGAAAGCAACTGTCTCGGTGGCGCCGCATGAACATGCCCGGTATAGAAGTGACTCGCCAAAAGCGTTGACGAGGTTAACATTGGCTGGAGTCACGATGGTCTTGAGTATTTCTAGCGTCTCAGGGAGGCAAAACGAAGCCAGGATGTGTGAGAGATAGTCGCCATCCTCATTCAGGGGCTCGACTGTTGAAACTCCAGGTTGGAGAGCTCGAGTGTCGAGGTTGACGCAGCTTCTTAGTGAAGGTTTCGAGTGCACATAGTGCCGATTATAACCTCCGTTGGCATGGAATTTGGCCATCGCGTCGTCGAAACCAAGCCGGTTGACCGACCGTGTTCGTTCAGAAAACGCCAGGTCCCCTGTGGCGATTGCCGCGAGCGTCCATTCCTCCCTATGAGCTTCGATATGATCGTCTGGCACTAATTCGAAGTATTCATAGTAGCGGAAAATTAGGGATCGGGCTTGCATAATTCCTCCCAGTGCAGCGGTACGAAGCAGCCGCATGTAGATATCCCTCGTTTTTGTGTCTCTAAACCTCTTGAGAACAAAGCATTGTCGCTTCATGAACACCCCAAACGCTTGTGCTGGGGACAGATGGCTCTCGTTGTTGAGATACATGGACAAGAAGTCCCGTGCGAGTTCACCCCTCAACTCAGGTATTTCCCAGTTTCGGCGAGAGTACTGAAAAGAGCGGACATGAAGAGGTTGATGTTGCGATTCTTGGTCGCAAGGAGCATGTTGGGTAGCTATGCCCGCTTGGGAGGTACTATCCCTAGGAGCATGTCAGTTGCAACCATGTTCTAGGTGAAGTCTTTTGTTCACGCACATATCCACCATTTGCTTTTCTGAGTCTCTGAGTGGAGTCAAGATGTCCATGGGTCGATCTTGAGGTTGCTGGCTCAAGCATGCTCCGATTAATCCCTGATAGATACCCATCCACATGTCAGGGATGCCTTGCTGACCCTGAAGATGGATGAGTGCAGACTGCAGGACTCTTTCTCCTTCACTGGCTCTGGGTAGCCCCGCCGACCGACAAAGGATGAAGCCACAGATCAAGCCAAAGGAGAATATATCTATACTCCGCAATAGCTCAGGGTTGAGGGCTTCGTCATACTCATGATACCTTTGGAGCTCAGGTGCTCGCCAGCCAACTGTCCCCCTGCCACGAACGTCCTTGCCGGGCAAGAGGACGCCACCTCCAAAATCCGTGAGTTTCGCAGACCATCTCCCTCCTTGTTGAAACACCAGTACATTTTCCGGCTTCACGTCCCCATGAACAATGCCGATTTCATGGAGTGCCGACAGACCTGATGCAATGTCGAGAATAATACGCCGTTGATCGTCGAACGACATTGACGCGCCCGCCTTCTTGACCAATCCTCCAAGATCGCTATGGGCAAGCTCGAGAGCAAGGAACGGAGCTCCATGCCAGCATGTCGTATAACCCCAGCCAATCATGTCAACGATGTTGGGGTGTTGTCGGAGGCGGGGATGGTGTATCGCTGCTATTTCGACGATAAGATCATATACCTGCCGTCGAACAGAGTCCACGGATAGATTCAGACGCTCTTGACAGTCAAGCATGAACTTTGGAGTCTTGGCAGCCACACGACGTAGAGCACCCGGCTCCTCGTCGGAACTAATCAGACCGTTCTGCACGATGAATTGGGCTCCGGATGCGATCAACCCCTCATCGAAGTAGAGATTGTATGGCCCTGGCACATCGAGTGTGGTAAGGATATGACTCAGGTCTGCAATTGCTTGATTTCGCTCGTTGAATCCGACATCTCGATCCGTGTTGACTAGAATCAGGCTCTGAAGTGCCTCACTCTTTGCTGACAGCTCGGTGATGTACGCGGCGAATGAGGGAGGCCCACGTTCAGAACGATCCTCCATGTCGACTTTTTGATTGCTTAGCCCGAGGCTGGTTTTAGTCACTTGTCACGGTGGCGTGACAGAGTCAAAAAGTTTGTGAGGAAACCAGGCTGTTGAAGATAATATCTCTGGTTTCGAGGGAATGCACAGCCACTTCTGTTGTGTAACCAATATCTGCATTGCTGCCTAAATTACAATTCCGTTCAGGGGCTTGACCGACCAATTTGAAATTTGCCACACAATCTTTTTCATCCCAAATCTTGGTCAACTCACATCATCACTACTCCGACCTCCAATAACGTCTCCCTCGGCGCAAGGCATGGCAGAACTCGCACTAGGTGTTGCTGGCCTCACAGCCGGGATACCAGGCTTAGTGCAGGTTATCGGAACTCTGGGGAAGACCCTGTTGCAGAGGGTCGAGCATTCCGGTGATCAATATCACAAGGAGTTGGAGCTTGTGATACGAACCACCAAGTCTCAGGCGCAGGAGATCTGCCTATATCTTCATAGATTGGGCCAGAGTGTCCCTGAGTCGCTGAAAGACGATATTCTTCAAATCTTTCAGGCCCTCAGGAGCACGTTCGAGAGACTCATCCGTCTGGTTCCTGCAACGAGCCCGGGGAGCCAGACAGCTGAGAAGCCAAAGCTGTCAGCCGCAACAAGGGCCAAGATTGATTCCGAAGTTCGCACGATTGAGGATTGGAATACCAGGATGTTCCATCGGGCTATGATATTCGTGAATTTCGGTGAACAGAAAACAGCGGGCACCGCACAACTGCGAGACCTTCCAGGCGAGTATAGAGCTGTGGCTTTACAAAAAGTTGAAAAGCTTCGAGACTCAGTGCGAGAGTCTCTTCAAAAGGCAAAAGACGAATCCAAGCTGCTGCTCAACTATTCAGAGGAACAAAAGGAGCAAACAATTTGTGCGGCTCTTCCGAACTCCTCCCTGGAGGTAAGAAGATCAAACATCAACGACACATGTATCCTTGTCGAGTACCGCACACACAGCGACAGCGCCCTTGAACGGGAAATTCAGGGCCAACGTCGGGTCGTCCGGGATATTGCGAGGATCCTTCGCCGAGCTGATCCGGAACTCATGGGCCTCTTGTACTGTGACGGATTCCTCTGGGATTCGCTGAAATGCAGATTCGAGTTGCATTTTCCCATTCCGTCCGGTCTACAGAATCCTAGAACCCTCCTCGATCTTCTAACCGACTCCTCCACCAAAAGATTTGGAATCAAGCATCCCCTAAATCAACGCCTCGCCTTGGCAAAGAGCATTGTTATGGCCGTTTTCGTTCTTCATTCAGCAAGCCTAGTGCACAAGCAAATCCGCCCTGACAACGTTGTTGTCTTTGAGGACAGTCCGTTGCCTACAAGCACCCCGGGCGCAAAAAGAGATCCCCCTGAGAGACACAGCTATCCATATGTTCTTGGTAAGCCGTTTCTTGTCGGCTTCGATAATGTTCGCAGCGTTGACGCTGCTTCGTTATTGCTTCCGGTTGAAGACTGGAAGAAAAACATCTACCTTAGTCCGCGAAGGCAGCGGCTTCAGCAAGGCGACGAGTTTCAGATGCAAGACGACATGTATAGTGTGGGCGTTGTTCTGATCGAGATGGCATTCTGGGCCTCGTTCCAGGACAAGTCGGCTGCCCAACTTGGGAAACTGGTCTGGCAGGACGCATCCCAGTTGGCACTCAAGGGTCCGGAGCAGCTGAAGAAAACATACATCTCTCTAGCTGCGGGCGCAGTCCCTCGAAAGATGGGGCAAAAGTATGCCGACATTGTTATGGCATGTTTGACGGGACTGGAGTCGGAGCAAGGCGGCTTGAAGAGACTCGAGGATGAGGATGGAATTGTCGTAGGGACGAAATACATGGTGGAGGTTATCAGTAAACTAGAAGAGATCTCTATGTAGTCCTAGTTTCCGGTGTTGTGGGGCTTTGAGTTTTGATGCCGTCATTGTGCCATATCCAGCGTTCTTTGACATTGTGTCTGAATCTTCCATCTCAGCAGGACCCAGTCCAACATAACCTCTCAAGGTCAGGAAGGGCTTGGAGCCTCTATTCGTCATGACAATCACCATGTAGAGGTCGAACTTGCCCATATTCTTATCTTCCACATGGCTTCTTCAGCCGCTTGCTCGTCGTATACAGCAGCCTCTGCATGAGCTGTAGAAGACTCGGCGATGAAAGGTATGATGACAAAAAGAAACTTGATAAAGAGGCCAAACTCTTTATGAAGAAAATTCTGCATCGGCTCAAGCGAGGTGTTAACTTTGGCAACTGTTTCGACCTTGACTCCCCTAGGAGCTATCATTCTGTTGTTTGTAGGATCCCATCCCGTGATTTCATGTCGCCACATGCCTTGAAGGGCTTGTCTATCCTCGTTCCTAAGCGCCTCCTCCCTTGAGACCCGCCATTCTAAAACCCAGGAGGGTAGTTATTCAACTGGCGGATGTCTTCTTGGTGGTCCCTGAGTATCACCACAGGTAGGTTGGCTCCTTGGTAGGGAGGCCAATTTAACATTCTTGTTAATACCTATAACAACCATGCCTTATACTAGGGCACGAGAAAGATCATTTATATACCAAGCTAGGAATGTCTTAATACAGGCAAGAGAAGAAGAAAATGGAAACGACATCTATGAGCCTAGACTAAATGCAAGCCACTTTCATGGAGACCTTCGTGAAGCTCCCTCAACTCTATCCAAGCGCTATACAGCTCACTCATCTTCTTCACAAGAGACGTATCCCCCCCAACCTGCCCCAGTGTTGAGTAAATGCGTCCCCAGTTGTCCTGTTCATACTCAATGAATTCTTCCCACTCAGATATTGAAAGTGAGTATCCTTGCAGGAAGACACCCATTTCTCGCAGCTGCAGACAACATTCCTTCCAGTTGTCCTCTATCGTGCGAATCGCGTTCTGTAGCACTTCGGCTGGAAGACTCCCCTGTTGAGGAAAGCCCAGTGTGCCGTCCATTGCACCATGGAGGAAGCAGTCCCCAACTACAGTGAATACTTTTGGCTTCCCAACATGAAGCCAATCATCGACATTCGCCAAAGGTTCCGCATTCCGGAGGACGAACGGCATCCTGCCACCAGGGAGGATAAATATCTCGTCACCTGTCGCAATGGAGACTGGACCCAGGCCCATCTTCCTCTCATCAGTGACGAAAAAGCCCCGATTGGCCACAGCCAAGCCCATAACTTCAGATAAAGAATCCAAAACTTCCTGCCCTGGCGGAGGCGATTCCTGGTGCGGCCAGTCTGACGTCATTGTCTTGATTTTCTTTTGGTACTGACGCTTTTGGGTATCCTGTTGGTCTCCAGGCTGTTCGATTCGCCATTGGTACCAGCGTTTTTGGATCCGCTGTTGGTACCAATACTTTATCGTCTGTTCGTCGTCCCTGCTGAGGCTTTTGAATCCGGTTGGAGTCTTCATGACACCAGACAAGATGGTTTCTATGAAATTGTTTTTTGTTTCATCCAGTTCACGTGTAAGGTGCACCTCTCTGCGCCACCGTTGGATTGTGTCTACTACCATGTTCAGGTCAGAAGACGAGTAAAGCGGTCCTCCGGTTGCCTTGACTTTTCCAAGGGACTTGCCGCTCACTTTCAAGCAGCCTTCCCATTGGAGGGGCTCGTATTCCATGACGCCATGGTCTATCAGTGTCTTGATATCTCGATTTCCGGCCGGGTGGCAACATTTGATCAGCCTGTCACAGACGCTTTCGAATTGCGGGTGCGTAGATTTATACTGTTCCAGGGCGTCCGAAAAATACAGCGGCATAAGGCACGTCGGATCGCGCACACGCTCTAGATTCATGGCCAATGAGGTCATTTCGCTCCGAATATGCCATTCAATCCTGTCTGAATCCTTTATGCTGCATCTTGCATCTCCGCAGGCGTTGTAATAGTTCAAGAGTCCAAGTCGTCTTCGATCGTGTTCGTTAAATGTGGCACTCCAGTCTGGAACCCAGGACGGTAAATCTTGTCTCTCCTTGCGACCAAGGTCCCCTGTAAGCACAGAGAGGGACCGGGTGTGGAGGATAATGTCAACAGTAGCCAACTTGTACGTTTCTCGGACCTCGGAGGAGTAATCTGGCCAGATGGCAGTATTGTAGTCGCATAAACTTAGCAACGCATAGATCTTGTCTCGCTCATCAGAAGCCTGGCGGTTGCTGAAATCCCTAAGAAGTGATAGGATGTTAGGCCTGTCGTTTTCTCCCCATGCTTGGCGAAAGTTTTCAATGTCTTGCACTCGTGAGAGCAGATTCAAGACTTTGGCATCATCCCTCGGAACAAGGTCGTTAAACCCGGTAACAACTCTAGAGGAGCGACTCAATGCAGCATCGGCCATCATTCTCCACGGGGCAGAAACATTCCCATATCGCAGGGTAATGGCCTTTGCAATCACCGCCTCTTGGACAACCCAGATACGATCCCACCATCTAGCCGTGAGCATCTGGCGCAGACCCTCAAAAATGGCTGAGAGATGCGTGTCCGGGACTCCTCTCAAGGGCTCGAACGGGTTGAAGGCATTGAGAGGTTGTGCCAACATCCTCAGGAGGCAGAAAAGGTCCAAGGAAGTAACTAGCTGCGGTTGGCCTTGCGTCTTCCAATTCAATAGAACTTGGTTCATCAAATTGTCATCCGAAGATGTATTCGTGAAGGCGATAGAGGGACATGGGTCCTCGTGCTCCTTAGACCCTTTTATCTGACGGCCCGGGCCACCACCAAGGAAGATGATGACTTCAGTGGCCTCACTGTAGACATCTCCCATACGTGAGACTTGTATCGTTCGTTCGTCGACGTCGGCTTGGTTGATACACTGCAAAGTCAGAATACAATGTCCTAACGAGAGGAAGTCCGCTTACCACTGCGTCGACCCAGAGAACTAGGGGTTCATCAGGTAGTCGAAGGTGTCTCAGGGCACACTCAAGATTGACCGTGATTGGAATCAATGTGTCCTGCACCTGCATGTGTGGGGGATTTGAGCGGCTCCTCAGACCCCATGCGTACGATAGGGCCTTGTATTCCCTTTTCCGACGCTGTTTCAGCAGCGAGTCTGTTTCAAGCTGGCAAAGTATGGGGTCTTTCCAGCTTCCTGGCTGTAAGACAATGAGCCTTATCTCATTTCGTGCCAGCGGTTTTAAGTAGATCATTGATGGGGCCATCTCGCTGGAGAGACTTTCTTGCTGGGTGTGGTGCTCGACAGCGGGTCAAGAGGGGTTGTAGGATGTTGACTTCAGACATGCAAAGTCGAAGTGAAAGAAGTCAGAGGGCGACTGAAGGCAGAATTGTGCGTGAATAACCATGTCAAGATAAGTAGAAACATGGTGTGCTGCGGTCCTGCGATGGAGGCGGTGTTGGAGGCTGAGTAGCATTGAACAACCTGACCTCTCCAGCAAATGATGGCAGGACATCTGTCTCCGCTCCGCCTTGAAGCCTTGGCAGCCAGTGACAGTTATTGAGCCTTTATTGGTCTGATCCCAACCCAACATGCAGTCATCACCAACCAGTGAAAGTGGCTCTTTCAAGCCACAGCTGATGAGAACAGGGATTTGTTATCTCATGAGTGAGGATGAAACTTGTCAGACTATTGTCTTGTGAGGATCATTCATAGCTTATCAGCTGATGGCTTCTAAGACACTTCAGACGAGGCACATCTAGGAGCTCTTGCAGTGTGCGCTATTAGGAGTACAGTGAGCTCTCAAGCCTCTCGACCACTACGCACTCATCCCAGCTGCTACGACTTGACAACCGAAGATTCCAGAAACTGAATAGCCCTCCTCAAGCTCTCTACAGTAGGGATACTATCCCCTTCCTTCCCTTCCACATTGACATTACCGATCCTGCAATCAAACCCATGCTCCGCATCCTTAGGGAACTCAGTGATGATCTCACTCGACGTTGCTGCCCGAAGCTTCTCGGCTGCAGTCATGCTGTTCTCGATGGGCACACCCGAATCATTGACGCCGTGCAGAAGAAAGGTCCGTGGAATATCACCCAGGTCCCCAAACGAGAGTGGGAAGAGCTTCTTGTCTTTAGCGGGAATCGCCTTGATGCCCTCCTCAGCAAGTGCACGGCTGAGACCGTCGACGCCGGTAATGTAATCGGGAAAAAGGGCATCAATGTGAAGTGCCGCCGCTAGAGAGAATCTAGGATCATTGTCTGAATCTTCAAGTTGAGGATAAGCGGAAATCGACTTTCTGTCTTCATTTTCCTTCTTCTTGGGAAACTGCTGAAGGATGGGCTTTGTGTCGAAGGCCGGTTGACTAAAGATGCTAGACCCAGGCGTCGTGTAGCGAGACCCAGCGGGATCCAGCATTCCATATATAAGTAGCAGGGCTTCGGGTTTCTGGGTGGCCAAGGTTCCCGTCGTAAGTGCCAAGTAGCCTCCGGCACTCGAGCCGGCCACCAAGACCGGACCAATCGAGCGGCCTAGGAGACCTGGAAGTGAGGATCGAACCCACTCGTAGGCATCTGCGGCATCCTCAACAGCGCTGTGTGCCGTTGTCTCTGGAATAAGGCGATATTCGGGCGTCACGAAGATCCATTTGCGAGAGACAGATGCGTGAACCAGCCAGTATGGCAGGAAGCTGTATTTATCGCCGAAAATATGTTCCGATAAGTTAGCAGCATACCACGCGTGAGAAAGGAGTTAGCTCACTAGGAACCCCCCGTGGTAATGGATGAGGACATTGCTCGGAGAACCATCCGTCTCTTCTGGGTAGACGACATCAACAGAGATGCTACCATCCGAGGTGGTTTTGTAGCTAAACGTCTTTGACGTGTAGCCGTGAAAGTCGGCAAGGGGGAAGCTATTCATATTGACAAAGGTTATAAAGAGATGACTGGGGAGGCCACTGCACAAATCGACGCAGAGTTATAATCCTTTTTATGGCAGTGATGAAAGATGCTGAAACGAATTCCGAGTCTTGATGTGCGGGGTTTCGGATAGAAGCCCAGTCGGCCGAGATTCGGGTTCCGGAAACCGGCCCCAGATTTCCGGGAGGGAGCGGAACGATTTTGTTGACTTCTATGACGCATCCAAGAGGACTTGTCGGTAACGTTATGAAAGAACACCACGAGATACACAAGACAGCATTAAACCCAATGCTGGAAAACACCGTAGCCTTGATATAAGTTCTATGGCGACAGCCATAGGAGCGGAACGATGGCCTATCTTAAAATGGCCAATGGCCCATGGGCTCATAGATATGGCAGTTGAGTCAGTCGTGCTATGTTATCTAGATAGGTACACTGAGCGGATCCTGAAACGACATATGCCCAGGGAACAGTGCTTGCTCGTGACTTGTGTTTCTTTTCGCGAGTCAACCTGACTTATCCCGTCATGAAAATAGTGGCGATGCGAGGTTCTCAAATGAGTAGAATACATTGAACTGATCCGGCGGCAATTACCTCTCTGTAAAGCACCAAGTTTCAGCTTTTAGGTACATACAATAGTGCCGCCTTCACTACTTACATCTTGTGATCCAATTTGTTCAAAACAGTCAAAAGGCTTCCGCAAGGCGAGCCTCACTTGTTAACCAGAGGGATGTGTTAAAGCGGACCCTTTACTTGCTCTTATCACCCCCCACCATCGCCATCAGAGCCTAGTCAATATTAGCAAAGGAGTTGTGAAGTAAGGCGGAAGGGCAAAACTACATCAGGGTTAATCTCGATGCCTGCGTTCTGCATCTCGGTTGTCAACTGCACACTCTCGTTAGTCCATCATAATACGGCGCCTTGATTAAAAATTCAACCCACTGTTTGTGCTGCGTCTCGGAATTCTTTGTCCATCAAGAGCTTGACCACCTCCATCTTGCTTGGGGGCTTGCCGGGCTCAAATCCTGCGCCAGAAGTAAATAAGCAACTCATCAGAAAATGAAGAGAGAACTCGACTACCTTTGCTCTTGATGATATCACCAACCTTTTGCATGGCAATAATAGCGGGAGGATGTCGGCTAAGCTTCTCAAACGTCTCCCGAATCTTGGGGTCGTTCATCATCATCTCAGACAGGTTCGGGGGATCCGCGGAGGCGGGGCGTCGAGCCGTCACGTGAAGAGGACGCATAGCCACGCGTGACAATGGCCGAGCGACCAATCTCAGCCTTGATGCTGCAAACATGGCGAGGGTGTTGTTGTGATAGAGCGGAAGATGGGGCTGAAGATGATGACAGGCCGAAGATAAAATCGCAACTTGCTGAGACCAGCGTCAGCTAATGTGGATAAGAGGGTGCAAGTTCAACCAATCAACAGTCCGTGATAAAAGCGGATCGGCTGCAGTTAATGAGTACACGTATGGAGGCCTTTTTGTCATTTTTTTCAAGGTACTTCTTATCAGTAGATTGGCTGCGGTTAGCTTCGGTATCCTACTCGGAGTTCATCTATCCCATCCCTACCCTTGAGCTTCACATCTCAATTGGTAAACCATTTAAAAACGAGGATTATAAGTTATCTAATACTTTCAAGCGCTGGGAGGATTTTCCATAATTTCATTAGTCTTTATAAGTCACTAGAGATATGCTAGGGTCTATTTCAGTCATAAGTTGAGGTTGAATTTGCCTTCCTCAACGGCTTGACGCACGAATCGCGACAATGATGGTAGAATTGCACGAACTGACCAGCATAGGTAAAATGACATCCTGAATAGTTAACAGTATATAGTTTTGGTGACGTCATTCATGATTAGAAATATACATTATTGGAACACAATTGGACTCAAGACAACGAGCGATTTATGCTACTTATTGAACAGGCCAGTCCTCAAACCCTGCCTCTTGATGGGCTTGACGTAAGCATGCCAGATCACTTAGTAACCCGTCTCGCACTCCTATGGCTCACCCAACTACCTCCTCCGACTCCAAGATTCGTTCTTTCGCGGCATCCAGGACTTGGTCTCTGCTCAAACACTGGTCCGGACTGGTTCTGGCGAGCTGCCAAGTGTGGTTGAGCGGGTGTGGTATCGGAAGCACCGCGAGCAAGGCCTCGAACTGCGCATTAAGTCAGCTGCGATACTGCTTCTCGATGAGGTTGTGGCATTCCAAGCTTTTTCTAACGTCATCCACATGAGTTCACTACATATGACAACCAGCACGATTCTTCCAGGCAATCAAAACGATTACTAGGTGTTCTATGAACAGGATCAATTCCAAGTAAGTCACGCCCCGAGTTTTTACACGAGCACCTCCCGCATCAACTCAAAGCCCAGCCGCTCCTCCCTATTCAAGGTACTGACGTCAACTGTTAGGCATCCTTTGATATATCAACAATATCGCCGTGGGAACAAGGTACCTCCAATTCTCCCTTGAGTTACTATGCGGTTGTTGATCCGAGACGCTCTCATAGCCACCCCATCACCCGACGGATCACTCATCGAGGTCTGAGAAACTCCCTCAAGATACCTTCTTGCCAGTCGAGGACTATCGCTCACCGCATGAAAATGTCTCTCCAACCAATCATCCGAGCCCCGACGCCACTCTTGATACTGTCACCCTTGCTGCTAGGCTAGAGAATTCTCGTTCAATCATTAGCACATCCCTTCCCGAAGACGATGGAGCGTTTGCTTCTCCATCGCAACACGAAGAAGGATGTTTCGACCGGTCCGCCATGAAACTTCGGCAAGCATCACGCAAGTTGAAGAAGTTTCGTCGTGAACGACCCATTCGAAAGGAGGGTATGCGCGCCCGAGACTTGATAAAAAGCTTATAGAATGAGCTTGATTACAAAGTTCAATGGCAATCTGTGAAACGAGTGGTTGAGAAACGCGAGAATATGACAGCAGCACGCACCATGACAACCGATGGACAGTCGGTGGACAACCGCCGTTGGCCACCGACGATATTATTAGGCTCTCGGTAACTGAGGCTGATTCTAGACCAGTCCACGCCTGATGAACCGGCAGTTGAACTTTTGCGATCCGATCGATCGACTCATTTGTCTAGCGGATGGCCTCACAGCTGAGCCCCTGGGGAATTTTTCATGACTAGGAAGATCCGATAGGCAAGAAGAAGTAATTCACAAATAATGGATTGTAACCCCTCTTGTGACTTGTGCTAGCAAAGTAGAGATCGGTCTCGATCACGCCATGGTTCATGTATGCTGACGTTGTCCGACCCCAACAATACGCGTTATGCAAGACAGAAGTGAATGCCCATACAACGCGGTCTTCAAGAGAGTCCATCCGCAAAGCCAGGCAAGGTGTACTTTTCGAGCCGGAGACGAATTTGCGCCCGTGGCAAGTCATAAGCTCGTCCGCAGAGACAAAAATCAGATTGCCTTGCTTGAAAGGAGCTTCAATTAAGGCAGCCGAGGTTAGGAAATGCGCCATCATGCAGGCTTCCAGAAGAGCGATATATTGAAAAGGGCTATATAACTCGAGTTGTTAAGTATATGCAACCAAGCGTCCCTTTATGCTTATACGCAGAAACGCTTCAGCTAACTGCAGTGCTGCATCAGGGCCTTATGCTGAGCCCAACCGGAATCAGGCAGAAATGTAATCGGGCTTTGAAAGCCACCGGGTGAATCAAATGATGCGTGCGTGTGTGTGTGTGTATTCGAACAAGGACCGACTGAATCTTGCAATATTCGAGAGTAGCGGCCGTAAGCTCTATTTCCTCCCATCTGAGCTTCCCCTGTTGTGGAACATTGCAACATGAATCGACACAAGTTCCGACGAAAGGACTATACAGTGGGATGGGTTTGTGCCCTCCCAATCGAACTCGCCGCAGCGCAGGAGGTTCTGGACGAACAACACCCGGACCTACCTCACCAGAACTCCAATGATACCAATTTGTATACGCTTGGCCGTATTGGCAAGCACAATGTCGTTATTGCATGCCTCCCAGCAGGCCAGATAGGAACCAACTCTGCCGCTGTTGTCGCCGCCCGGATGAAGTCTACATTCACATCAATCCGGTTCGGCCTGATGGTTGGGATCGGAGGCGGTGTCCCAAGCGATCAAGCAGACATTCGGCTCGGGGATGTGGTGATTAGTCAACCAGACAGGCGGAATGGAGGAGTGGTTCAATATGATCTGGGAAAGACTATGCCACGCAGATGTGAACGAACTGGTTCACTTAATTCGCCACCAGAAATCTTACTAAACGCACTTTCGAAGTTCAAGACCAACCGCATCCGAGGGATGGGCAATCTTGCAAACGACTTATCCACGCTTAGCCGTTCGCCAGTGTTCACATCTGAGAGTGCAGGACCCGATATCCTGTTTGAGTCGACCTACGAACACCTTGACGGGGATACATGTGAAAGATGCGATAGAGACCGACAGGTCAGACGGAACTCCCGTGGCAATCAAGGGATTGCTGTTCACTACGGCACGATCGCCTCAGGAAACCAGGTTATGAAAGATGGCCAGTCGAGGGACTGTGTTAGCCAGGAGCTTGGTGGAGTGCTCTGCTTCGAGATGGAAGCAGCAGGTCTGATGAACAATTTCCCATGTCTTGTTCTCCGAGGTATCTGTGACTATGCAGACTCCCACAAGAACAAGACGTGGCAGCCTTACGCATCGGTGGCTGCAGCTGCATGCGCGAAGGAGATCCTGTCGGTCATCCCGGAAGCTGAAGTGGCCGAAACACCCAGAGTCCCTGGTGCGATTATGTCGGTACGATAATCCACTTCGACGCAAATCTTAAAGATTGAAATTAGTTGCTGATGCCTTGATCCTTTACCCAAACAGGAATCGCTCCGATCCGCCGTTGAGGGTGTGAATTTATATCCGTTCCTTCAAATGCTATTAGACAAGGACGAAGAGCAGCATATGCCCAAAGATTCGATCGATTCCAACCAGCAGAGATTCCATTGGATCTTCAAAAACATGGACTTTAAGCACTGGGCACAATCCAGCGATTCCCAGGTGCTTTGGCTGTCTGGACCGCCTGAAAGCGGCCTCCACGAGGTTTCATCACACGTTGTGCAACCGGGCAATGCTGTTTTAACAACACCGCTCTGTGTTCTGTACTTTTCCTGTTCACAACCAGTGAAGGAGAAAGCAGCAACCACTGCACTCGCTCACAGGCTCCTTCATCAAATCATCTGCTGGTCGTCGATGCAGAAGATATCTATTATCAAAGTGTTTCTTCATGTTCTGCGCGAGAAGCTTGTCAAACGGCGCGAGAGGGATTCCGAACGGCACGAGAACAATTTTGCACGGCGCGAGAGAACTTCCACATGGCAACACCAATTCGACACTGCCTTCAAAGAGGATGACCCTCCACATACGACAATAAAGCAGATGATTGATGCGGCTTCAGATAAGGAGAACTGGGCTGCTTTACAGGTAGCTCTTGACATTGAACAGGAGTCGGAGATGTTGATTGTCATCAACAGACTGGGTGATGTCGAAGATCACAAGGATGACTTCAACAATGGGGTTCGTAAATTTGTCGAATATCTACTGAGAAGAAGGTCGACAACCAAGGTTTTACTTACGAGCCGACCCCGGGCTGAGCTGAAAAAGGTATTTTCTGGGTTACCGTGTATCGAATATGATAAGGAGAGAAAAGGTCAGTTCGCACCCCACTTCTGGTACATATAAAACTCACTGTGAGATGTGGAGAGTGCCTTGCGAGTCTTCGCTTCGATAACTCCCGCTACGGCAAGATCTCAGAAGCACACGAAGGTTCCCTTGAGTGGATCTGGACGCATGAACAGTGCCAGAAATGGATAGAGGCAGACACCTCCCGACTCCTATATCTTCAAGGAAAACCCGGGAGCGGAAAGAGCACTCTGACCAAATATTTCACAAAGAATCTACTGGAGCGGGAATCGAGTGTAAAGTCGGCGATTGTGGCCACGTTCTTCTACAGTTGGAGAGAGGGAGAGATACAGCGAAGTCACTACAACATGCTTCGATCGATTCTCTACGCGATCCTAGACCAGCACGAGGCCTTCTTTTACCACCGCTTCCAAAGTGAGTATCGTCTCAAGTTACAAGAAGGCGGTGGTGGCGGCCTCGTAGGATGGGATTATTTGTCCTTGAAATGCCTTCTTTCATCCCTACGGGATCACACGGTACCAGAACGACTCTATCTCATCATCGATGCAGTCGATGAGTCCGATGACAACGACAGACGCGAGATTCTAGATTTGCTTCTCAGGATTTGTTCAGAGGCGGAAAAATGCGTTGTGAAGGCATTTATTGCAAGCCGGCCGGTCGCAGCTCTCGAACGCCGCATCAGCCAATTCCACAGCTTCATACGGTTACAAGACGAGACACAGTCGGACATTTTCCGCTTCGCCAATGCATTCCTACAGCGCGTGGAATTTCCTCAATTCATTGAACAAGCAAGGAAATATGTGGTTGATAATGCCAACGGTGTCTTCCTATGGGTAAGACTGGTCGGAGAGGAGCTGCTCGCCTACGATGAGCAAGGTTGTGCTGAGGAGGACGTTTTTGAATTCCTCAAAAGCCTTCCCACAGAGCTGGACGAATTTTACCGACTGATGCTTGACAAGATGGCTGGGAGAACGGAGAAAGAACACAAGGATGGAGTAAAGATGTTTCGATTTGTTTTATTTGCATGCCGTCCTCTCACAGTTTGCGAACTCCTCCATGCTATTGGTATTCCGGATAGCCCTGAGCCAAACTCCTTGGCCTCGGACGAGTCATTTCAAAGGCGCATTCCACACCAGCGGCGTATCACACACTGCGGCGGCAACTTCTTGGAAATCAAGCAACGTCATGGTACTTTGGCTTCGAGACCCCTCCCGTGTTCCGGGCTAACAAATCTACAGGAAAGGCTACAGTGCAAGTCATGCATCAAACGGTTCGCGAGTTTTTTCTCCGTCCTAATGGATGTGTAGCAAAGTCCAAGTTTAGGATGATCGGGAACGATACCCACGTTTCCATGTCTATTACTTGCATCCGGTATCTCTTGCTATGCGCCGCAAACATAGCAACAAGACCTTCGAATGTCAAAGCTTGGACTTTGCATCAATTCAAAAGTTGTGCCACTTACCTCAACCAAAGGCCGTTGGCAAACTATGCTCTGATGCATCTCAAACATCACCTGGATCGCTGCCATCGAGATACACATGTCGGGAGTTATACCTCTCAGTTCATTGATGCATTGACTTGCACTTCAGGCGGGGCTGTTTACTTGCTAGAAAGGTGGGTTAGCTCACACCTGAAGAAAGCTTTGCTCAGCAGCCAGGCAGATGGTACTGCAGAAGAATTCAGGGACAAGCTTTTGGATACTGCAGTTAGGAATGGGTTTTCAGAAGCAACTGAGATGTTGGTGCTGGCTGGGGCCAACATCCAGTTGAAGGACGAGAATGGATATTGTTTGTTGTTGTTGGCGGCAAAGGCAGGTCATGAAGCCGTGGTGCATGTGCTACTGGAGTACAAGGCGTATGCTGGCACGGATAAGCATGGAGGGACGCCGCTAGGATGGGCGGCTGGGAATGGGTACGAGGCTGTAGTACGGCTTCTGCTAGAGCATAAAGCAAATGCCGATCTAGTAGATAATAATAGAAGGGCGGCGCTACACTGGGCGGCTAGGAATGGGCACGAGGCTGTAGTACGGCTTCTGCTGGAGCATAAAGCAAATGTCAATCTGGTGGATAATGACAGAAGGGCGGTGCTATACTGGGCGGCTAGGAATGGGCATGAGACCGTAGTGCGGCTCTTATTGGAGTATAAGGCGGATATCGATACAATGGATAAGGCAGGATTGACGGCATTATACTGGGCGGCTAGGAATAGGCATAAAACCGCAGTGCGGTTCTTGCTGGAGCATAAGGCGGATATTGCGACAAGGGATAAAGATGGATGGACAGCGCTATTATGGGCGGCTAGAAATAGGGATGAGGCGATGGTACGGCTACTCTTAGAACACAGGGCGGATATTGAGATAAGGGACAAAGATGGATGGACAGCGATATTATTGGCAGCCAGAAATGGGGATAAGGCGACAGTGCGGCTACTCGTAGAGCATAAGGTGGATATAGATGCAAAGGGCTTGTTTGGATGGACAGCACTGCACTGGGCAACCATGGCTAGGCACGAGACTATAGTACAGCTGATACTAGACTATAAGGTGGATATCGATGCAAAGGATGAGAATGGACGGACATCGCTATTCTGGGCAGTGAGGCATGGATGCGAGGGTATAGTGAGGTTGTTGCTGGAGCAAGAGGCGGATATTAAGGCAAAGGATCGTTACGGAAACATGGCGCTGAGCTGGGCGACCAAAAATGGGCACGAGGGGGTAGTGCGGCTGCTACGAGAGCACGAGGCGTCTTCTAACGCATGATAAGAGTGGAAGAATAGCGGTATATGATCTCTAACTTTCAGACTTAGCGACACGGCTAATGCTAATAAGTGCATATGATATTATATACGCGATGGGGTAAGGGGAAACTTAGTAAATAAGGGACAAGAAATTAATAATCTTATTAATTAAAGTCTAAAGTCTTAATATCCTTTAGTAACTATCCCTTAAAATATATTAAGCGGCGTAGATATATATATATAAGTCTATTATACTCTATAGGCCATAGCTAAAGGGCTCTAAAGCTAATAATATATATATAATTCCAGTTTGTACCTTAATCTTACTAAGGCAATTAATAGGATTATCTTTATTTTACTTAATAGCTTATATAATAAGATATATCTTTTTACTAAGCTACTATAGCTATTATTATAGGAGCTTATATAAAGGTTATTATCTAAGGACTTATTTTATTAAAATCTAGCTTAATTAATTATTACTTATATTAAAATATATATTAAGAATTAATAATATAAGGATTAAGGTATAACTTTATATATAATTTATAGCTTTAATTTCTCTATAAAGCTAAAAGGAATTATAAAGGTATGGGCCACAATGGCTGGATGTAACATAATCGGGTGGCATGCCAATTGAGCCAATAGACCTCCTTTGCAAAAGATCAACCAGTTCTAGCACTTNGTGCCGGAACCATGCTATACCTCTATCTATAAGGCTTCTCAGTGGCCTTACCTTATCCGAGGGACCCACTTCCTTACACTAGATTAGGGTAAAATCGTAGATTAAAGGTAGGTATTAATAATATATAAGACTTTAACTTACTGATCCCTTAACGAGGGCTTAGCTATAGAGATTTTATAGACTTTATATTATATAATACTTTTCTAAAGTTATACTAATTAGTTAGTAATTATATACTAACCTATATCCTTATAATTACCTCCTCTCTAGAGATCTTAGTCCCTAAGATCTTTAAATAGCTAAAATTACTTTAAAGATTTTTAATAAGTTTTTTAATTTATAAATAAAGCTATAATAAATACTTATTTATATTTTACCTTTATTATTTAAAAATAAGTTATTTTCCC